>JABCRI010000349.1:0-32376 GCA_015143295.1 Tetracentron sinense | reverse complement strand
CCCATTTCATCACTTGGAGCTTTGTAGGTGTGTCAGGATCTCCCACAAAACCTTATCATTTACCATACAGAAAGAATATATGCTTTCCCTACTTGTAATCAGTACTTGATCTTGGACTGTAATCCGAATCTGAAAGATCGACGTCATGAGAAATTGAGTCTTGGAGATGAGCTTGTCTGAATTTTCCATGTGGGCAAGCTCATTTCTTATTATGGAGACGTCTGATTGGGGGTGTAACTAGTGGTTTGAGCTCACCATTTTTGGTAATCCTCGACATTTTCGAGCAGTATCTGAGTGATTGCATCAAATTTCTTCGGTGCAGTCGGTTCCGGAATAATGAGGATGCCTATCGATACCGCCCGGATGGTCTTTGAGGAATGGAGTGCAGTCATAGATGTGGCCATGAACAACAATCCAGGCTGATTCGGTAGAGTTGTGGTTCTTCACCTCAGACATGGAGTACATCTTAGACTTGGAGGAGGCAATTTTCTCTAAGGTCTGATCAGTCTCCGACTTATCGAGTTGCCTTTGCCTTTGCCTTTGCCGAGCCATCCAGCCGCCCGGCTGGTTACCGGGCTGAATTGGGTGCTCGAACACGATTCCACTCTCCTCTTTCTGTGGGTTCGATTTCACTCGGAACCAACAATTGTTCATCATTCCCTGAATAGAGTTTTCAGGCGCACTTTTAACATTTTTTTAACTTAAAATTTGCCATGAACAGGTTAGCAAGCTGATAGACCCAAAATCACCCAAATGTTATTTTGATGAACCAAATGGCTAAAAGGTGTTAAAAACTCTCTCCGGCATCTCACCAAAACTCAACAAAATAAAGATTTGGATTTGTTGAGTGTTCAGTAAGTAACTCACCAAAGATAAAATTTCTCTTTCCCTTCTTTTTTGTAGGCCCACACAAATAATATAATAGAAGTTTATTTCTCTCTTCCTTTATTGTGGCCCCACACAAACAATAAAATAATGTTTCTCTTTCCCTTCTTTTTTCGTTTTCCACACAAATAATAAAATATTGTTTTTTTTTTTTTTTTTTGTTAAAATAGTGAGACTGCTGGGAGTGTTTTAAAAAAGTGGCTCACCAAAATAACTTTTTGTGAGTTTATTTTGGTGAGTAAAATTTGGTGAGCCAGCTAGGAATGCTCTAATCCTCTACGTTATAACCGGACTCTCCGGGGACTCCGGTTATGTCATATGAGGTCGCCTTAACTGTTGTTAAGATTCACCTACCCATCCTTAGTTTTTAGAGAAAAAATATTAAATTTCTTTTTAAAAAATATTTTAATATTAAAATATTAGAAGTCTAGGATTGTTTTACATAGATGAGTTTCTTCTTCTTCTTTTTTGGGGAGAAGCCTAGGGTTACTTGTTAGGATTGGTGGGGGAAGGACTAGGCGCTCCTCTAGCCACACAAATCTATTGGCCTCGGATTCTCTCTAGCAGATGCCAAAAAAGTGGTTTCGGAGTGCAACACATTATGCGACATGTGACGATAAAAATGGAAGAAGTCATTTTATTTCCTTCCATGATTTTGACTTCTCTCCACTTGATATCTCTCCCCCTTTTTCTCACTACTTTATCGCCACGTGTCACATAATGTGTGGAGAAGTCAAAATCATAGAAGACAATGAAATGACTTCACCGTCACATGTCGCACACATTATGGTAGCCCGAGAGCACTTTTCACATCTGCCAGAGAGAATCCGAAGCCAAATCTATTAAGAGGTTTTCTTCAAAGCATGGACACAGGATCGATCTCTTCCTCCTAGGGGCACACGCCGCACACCTTCTCCATCCTAACTAGAAGAACGGGTGTGTTAGAGTATCTCCAACAATGTGCTATTTGGTGTTCCAATTCTATATTATAGCATTGGAACACAAAAAGTGGTGGCATATATCATAATTTGACACATCCTTTGACCGGATGATTTTTATTGGGTATTTACCTTTTTGCCCTCCAACGGTTATTTTTTTTTACCATTCTACCCCCCAACGGTCATATTTGATTTTCTTACTATTTTGCCCTCACACGGTTATATTTTTTTTACCATTTTATCCTCCTGTCCTTGGTTTTTAGAAAAAAATTAATTCTATTTTTAAATATTTAAAAAATATTTTTATGGGTGGGTGAATCTTAACCACAGTTAAGGGGTGTCAAAAGAGACACGTGACGACCTTAGGAGTTGTGATTGTGAAAAAAATAGAAATGACACAGTCAATTTAGCACAGACCATTGGAGCAGCATGTGCCAAATATGACATTTTGACACTGTAGTTGTGCCAAATTTAGAATTGACACAGCCAATATAGCACACCGTTAGAGATGCTCTTAGGTCATGAATGAGCTGGTATCCTACTTGTGTAGTGCATGATAATTGGGGACCAAATTAAAATGCGCGGTGGCCGGGGGAGAGAGAAAAATTCTGGGGGATGTGGTGGGACAACATACCATTACGTTCCAGGTGAGATTCTCAGGTTGGGTGTTGAGGGTCTCGTCCCAGGCCCGAACAGCTATCTCTTTGGCTCCAATTAGGTCAATCACCTCTACCTCGAGGCACCAGAAGCACCAGCACCAGTCCTTGCCGTGTTTGTTGGGCTTCACCGGTTGGTCCAAGGCGCACAATAGCCACGTCTCTCCTCCATCCATTGTCACCTCCACACGTGTCACCTTCCTTCCAGCTCCTATTCATAAAAATTCACCGTTAATTTATTACATCAAAATGCTACTTTGAATTGTGGCACCCATTATTTTATTTTATTTTTGGTATATAAGGTTTCATCTAACACACTAAACACACACTTGCACCTAATTTTTTTTTTTTTTTTGATAGTTCACTTGCACCTAACTGGAGTGCAGTGTTTTGAAGTGTGAACACATGGCTTGCTGCCCGGAGTTTGATGATTTATATAACAGGAAAAAGTAGAGACACTTACCGTTAAGGGTGTCAATGGGCTAGGTTCAGGCTGGCCTGGCTTGGGCCCAACTAGGCCCGATTAATATATAGGCTGAGGTTGACAACTTATTAATCGGGCTTAGTTGGGCCTGGCCCGGGCCAGCCCATTTAAAAAATATACACAGTTTTTTAACCTACAAAATAAAAGGGCTTAATCGGGCCGGATTAGCCGGGCTAAGCCCAATTAGAAACCTACCGAAACAGGCCACAAGCTTTAAACTCCAACCCTAAGCCCAACAACCCAACTCAGGCCATACCTAGATTGGGCCGGGCTGGCCCAGCCCATTGAAACTATCGTAAGAGCTTCCAAGCTGTCACGATAGTTTTAAAACTATGAAAGGAGCTCCAGATAACTAAAACAGCCTAAAATATGTCTTATATTAGGGGTAGTTTAGTAATTATAAAAATGATATTGTTATCAATTAAAATTTTCCAGTAATTTTAAAAATATCACAATCGTAGGCTTTTTTTTGTTTGCTAGCGTTATCTCTTCAACCAGACATAGTTAATCTCTAAGGATGTCGTGGATGAGGTCATGGCCCACGAATGAATGAACTAAGGATGTCGTGGTGACATTTTTTTCAAGTAAAAATAAATAAATTTTAAAAACTCGAGTGCAATAGGCGATGACGGGACAGACTACAGAGCCCTCCTCAGTCCTCCCCAATTACCATGAGGGAGAATAGACACGGCACAATGGCACTACCAAATTGACACGGCACCATACCCCACGCTTGATTTGGGTAGATTACGGCAGGCGAGAACAAAACTCATGTCCACTCCAAATAGCTGGAATAGATCGCAATTTTTAGATATAAATATATATATACTAGCGGGTGGCACATGCGATGCACGTGAGAATAAAGGGAAGGAGTTAACCACAATTAATAGGAGTAGACACGTGTTAACCTGTGGGTGTGATTGAACTCTTCCCGAGTTCAATCACGATTGACTGTGATTCTATTATTTAAATATATAGATCAGGGTAGTGTGAGAATTAAAGTAAAATATTAAATAAAAATCTTGTTTTATATAAGGATAGTTTAGGAATTTTGAAAAATTAAGACTACGCCTGCCACTCCCATTATAATAGTAAAGATATATATATATATTGGTGAGAGATACGCAATTAGGCCGTAACCCCAATTAGTAGGTTAATATCTATTCTAAGTCATGGGCGGGTGGAGATGATAAAACTCACACCCTCTCAGGAGTGAAACTCGGATCAATGAAGTGGTGACTAGCACACACTACCAATGGGGCAAACGATGCTTCCATATATATGGTTACATCAAATATGTTATTTTTGTCTGACTCTAAATAATAATAATAATCTATACTATATACTATAAAAATAGGATGCCTAGGTGGCATCCTTTTTTATCTCCATTTTAAGATTTGTGATATCACATCATCACATAGTGAGAGTCATAAATATCCTCTCTTAACTTCCCATTTTCTCTCCTCATTATTAACTCTCTCTCATGCCCCCAATAAATTCTTCTACTCAACAAAGACTTCCTCTCTCTCCCCAAGTCCCAACTCCACTTAAGTGGGACTCATAAATACCCTCTTTTAACTATCAACTTTATACTTTTTTTTTAAATATTAAAAAAAAAATTAATATTTTTTCAAAAAACCAATGATGGGTGGATGAACCCTAAGGATGGGTGGATCTTAACCATAGTTAAGGGGTTTCAAAAGGGACACGTGGCGACCTCAAGGATGATTACCGGACTTGCCAAATCCGGTTATCACTGTAGAGGATTTAGTCTCTTGATATTTTTGTTGAATATGAAAAACCTTACAATTTTAGAATGATACTTTATGAATTTTGATTATTAAAAAAATCAGATTTTTCATTCATTTTTTCCTTATAGACTACTTTCCTAAGTTTGCAATATTCTCTTACAAAGTTTATTTACTTTTTAATCAAATGATTTTAGGGGTAATTGATGTTTTGGTTTTAAGGTTTATATACCAACTAAAGTTCTAAAGTTTTAGATTTTAGATTTTAATTACAAATTCTTTTTAATTTTTTCTCATTTTTGCAATTGGTTAGAAGATTGCATTGGATACACAGAGTTCATGATTCTCTGGTAAATGTATTTTTTGTTTCATATCTCATTAGTTATGATGATTTTTCTTCCTTATTTTGCATACGCATACAAACACACATATCTTAAAATATATGAACATGCATGTTTATCTCATTTTACTTTGTGCTCATGCATTGCACTAGAGTTTTACTAGTAATAATAATAGTAATAGGAGGACTGCTAGCTTCAACCACAAATTTCAAAAAAACTCCGAACTCTCATGCTCGTGCTAACAGGTTTCAAATAACTAAATTTTCAAAGTAAGAATTAATGATTTGTATCAACTTTCAAGATATAGGTAAAAGTAGTGATACTTATTAATACGGCCATAAGAGTTTGAAAATTTAAAATTAATGCTAGCATTTCTCTTAAAATAAAGAAGAGAGTTTAAAAATCTGCAATTAGGGCTAACATTTCTCTTAAAATAGAGAAGAATGCTACTTGTACTTTGCCTGATGAAATGACACATGTCTTTTAAACAGTTAATATTTACAATTGATTTAAATAAAAATGAATATTTTAAGAATAGTAAAGTTAAAACAATGGCATATGTTACTTCTTTTGGTTAAGGTAACAACACCACAAGGCGAAGCTACAATCTTGAGAAAGAAGACCACACTCACGCACATACACATATACCAACACAATCAGACAAACCCTCAACTCTAATAAGTTTCACCCAAACACTCCTCAAAACGGTTTCCAATCGTTTGAGGCATATGTTACTTCATTGACCAGATTATGAATTATTTTGAGGCCCAAGAATCTCTCAAGTTGCAACTTGAGAGAATCTCTCAAGTTGGAACCCTTAGAGGTCACCACGTGTCTCCTTTGACACCCCTTAACCATGAGTAAGGTTCACTCATCCCTAGGGTTCACTCACCCATCCTTGATTTTTTTTATATTAATTATTATTTTTTAAATTAAAAAACTGTTTTTAATATTAAAAAACTCTAGAAACAGTTTTTTTTAACTCGCACTGAGCTAGTTACATTGTAAGTTCTATTAATTATTTTTTCTTGAGAGATTCCCTCGAGGATGGTCAAAGATTCCAAACAAATCAACTCACCGGAATATGCATAGCCCTTCAAAATATACGGCCCCTCAGTCGTCGTTGAATTTATCGGCAAGATCTCATCATGACACGGTGTCGTGATCACCGAATTTATATTCAATTCGTTGATGATGTACTCCGGCTTATACCACCAATCTATTTGTATAATCCAACACAATAACATTACTTTATAATATCTACTCTATTCAATCCAAATGCCGAATATTCAAGAATCTTGTAGGCGTAGGATACCTTCGGCGTTCGCTAGCTCGGCGTCCACATGGGAGGGAAGGACTCTATTGTCGTTATAATGGTAGTAGCTGTCCGACTCCTGTGTACTGACAATGATACGCCTCAGCCATTTCACCATCCGTCCACCAATGAAACCTGGAATAATTAACCTCACCGGAAACCCATGATCGGGTAACAGTAGCTCTCCGTTCTGCATGTACGCTAATATGATGTCCCGCGAAGCATCCATTGCTATCTCCTTTCTCAAGCTCGTCCCATACTTGGACCCACCACCGCCCGGTAGATCTTCAGCTCCCTCGAAACAAACGTTGAGAGCTCCTTTTCGACGGCTGAGGATGCCGCAACGTTTGAGTACATCTCTTAACCCTACACCGCGCCACACCGAAGTGGATATAGCCGCAGCTCCCCAGTTGAACCCGATGGTCTGCTTCATCATGTTCTGTTCTTTCCGTCTGTTACCCGCGCAGACGAGAGTGACAGGGAACTCGCGAGTTGGGAACTCGGTAATGAGTTGGTCCATGGTGAATCGTCTGGGTCGTTTAACGAGTCCGGATACCTGAACCGTCCAGTCCTCCCAGTTAGCTTTTGGGACCGGACCGTGGTTGCGAACGTAGTGGAGTTGAACCGGGGTGATGAATCCCTGGTGCATGAGTCGAGTCAGGGGTGGTTCTGAGTTGAATGGGTGTTTTCCTGTGAGGCGGATCAGTGATGGGTTACGCTTAATCCAGCTATCAGCCGTTTCTTCGTCTCTGGGATCTAAGATGGACGGCTCTACTTCGTTGTTCGCCTTGTTAAGATACTCTTTCCAGTCTTTCTCACCCTCGTCGTCACTCCAAGATTCCTCCATCAAAGTTGTGTTTTTGGGAAGTGGGAGTTCTGAGTTTGAAAGGAAGTTACAGACACGACTCGGTGAGTCGGACCGGCCGTTTGTAGTGGTTTTATAGACATGAACAGCAGACACCGCCATTGGAGACTGATAGAGAAGAAAAAGCCCCCCCTCTCTCTCTCTGATCTTTGTTGGGTTTTCACATAGGGGCTTGGACGGCTTGGTTGGAATAAAATAGAGGCGTGTCGAGTGGAAACGTGTCCAAGCGAGGGCAGAGCCCACGTATGGAGCGATTACGCTAGGATCACTAGTGACGCGTGGTGAGAGAGAGAGAGAGAGAGAGGGTCAGAGTCACAACGGGAGATTGAGCGCTGCCTTTGGAGAAGCCCTGACTCCGAGCCAACTCAACTGTCATGAAAAGTTTTTTTAAATTCTTATGGTTACCCATTATATTTAAACTGTTCAAAGAAGGACATGTGGATTTAAAAACAACCCGAGACACACCTCCTCGCGTCAGCATTGAGGAGGTGAATATTTTCTTTTAAAAAAAGTT
The DNA here is from genome assembly GCA_015143295.1 of Tetracentron sinense. NCBI lineage: Eukaryota > Viridiplantae > Streptophyta > Magnoliopsida > Trochodendrales > Trochodendraceae > Tetracentron > Tetracentron sinense. Next base: position 24,630 of record JABCRI010000349.1, on the reverse strand, counting down.
TCAATCGAGAGTAATTATTTTTTTTCCAAACTACACCTGCCATAAGGCATAATTTTAGGGAGTCAAATCCTAAATCGCCATAACCAGATGTGGCAAATCCGGTTATCACTCCTAGAGGTCGCGAGTGTCTCCTTTGACACCCCTTAATCATGGGTAAGATTTACCCATTCCTAAGGTTCACCCCTCCATTTTTTGTTTTGTTTTTTGAAATATTAAATCTTTTTTTTAAATTGAAAACTGTTTTTAGAGTTTTTTTAATATTAAAAACACTTTTTAAAATTTTTTTTTTAAATTAATATTAAAAAGAAAACCAAGGATGGGTAGGTGAACCCTAGGGGTGGGTGAACCTTACCCATAGTTAAAGGGTGTCAAAGGAGACATGTGGCAACCCCTAAGGGTGATAACCGGATTTGCCAAATCCAGTTATCACTGTAGATGATTTGGCTCCTATATTTAGTTACCGGTTCTCTCTTCAACCTAGACCCCGTTCATAATTTCTAAAAATGTTCACTGTCATCTAAATAGATATATACTCCTCCGAGACTCAAATTCCACTGATTTAGGCAAGGTATGTACTTTGAAAGTTGAGGTCTATTCATATGTAGGAATGTTAGGCAGATTATCCCGAAAGGTACAAAATGACAGTGGCTTCCACATCTCTACTACTATTATAATGGGAGAAAAAGGATTACTTGAATTTTTTAAATATGCTTAAAACATTCTAATATAATAATATTATATTATTATATCACCCCAAATATTTAAGAATATTAAAGTAAGTTCACAACCCATCCCAAATATCTAAGGATATTAAAGTACACTCACTCATAACTACCCAAATCATACTAACTACCAACCCTCTATCTCTTCACTTTCATCTATGTGTTCAAGGAGAGAGAGATGGCAAAGTGTACCAGCCCTCTCTCTCAAATATAAAAGGATATTAAAGGCCAAACCATACCAACCCTCTCTTCCTTCACTTTGCGACATCAACGAAAATCTTTGGGGGGAATGTTAGTTTTGTTTCTCCTTATCAACTATCTATTAAAGATTATTAACACAATTTAGTTGCCCGTCTTCAAACATCTAACTTTAATGTACATCTAAAAACATATAAAATATCTATATTAATTAAGTTAGCATTGACAATATTGTGTATCTACATTTATAAGTCTTACACAATTGCATTTGTCTCCTACATAAATGCTTAGATCAATTCATTTTTCAATGATTTGTTTTCATTTCATGTACTTAAAATAGATATAAGATAATAAAAAAAAAAAAATCATGAGAGTCAATATTCAATTGGAATTTTCTATCATATTTAGAAAGACAAATCTTTTCTTTACTTCTTAAATTTTATGTACTAGCAGAAATAGTGTCATGATTTTACCATAAAATTTATTTATTTAGGGGCCGTTTGGATACACTTCTGTTTTTATGTTTTTATTTTTTGTTTTTAAAAATCAGAAACGACTTTTTGTTTTCAATTTTTTCAAGTAGGAAAAATGTTTGGTATTACTGTTACTTATTTTTTAAAAAGAAAAATAAAAAAACATGTTTGGTAAATATAATTAAATAATTTCAATTCATGGTGGTGGTAGTGGTGAGTGCAGGCGGTAGGTGTAGTGTGGTGGCGATGGTGGCGGTGGTGGTGGTGTGTGGTGGTGGGTGGTGGTGTTGGCAATAGTGATGGTGGTGGTGTGGTAGTGGTTGTATTGTGGTGGTGGGTGGTGAGTAGTGGTGGTGGTGGTGGTGGCGGTGGTGGTGGTGTGTGGTGGTGGCAGTAGTGATGGTGGTGGTGTGGTGGTGGATGGTGGTTGTATTGTGGTGGTGGGTGGCGGTGGAGGTGGTGGTGGGTGGTGAGTAGTGGTGGTGTGGTGGGGGTGGTGAATGGTGGTGGTGGATGGTGGTGGTGGGTAGGGGTGGAGGTGTGGTGGTGGTGAGTAGTGGTGGGTGGTGGGTGGTGGGGGGTGGTGGTGGGTGGTGGGTAGTGGTTGTGGTGGTGGATGGTGGTAGTATTATTGTGGTGGTGGATGGTGGTGGTGCGGTGGTTGTTGTGGGTGATGGTGTTAATGGTGGGTCCGTGTTTTCCATCTTTGTTTTTGTTTTTACTTTGATTTTCAAAAATTTTGTTACTAATTTTTAGAAACAGAAAATAAAAACATGTTTTGTGTAAAAATTTTCAAAATTTTACTTTCAAAAACAAAAACTAGAAAACGAAAGTGTAACCAAACGAGGCCTTAATTAATGTTTTTCAATTCTATCGTTTCAACTACTATTTTACAATTATCATTATTGTACACTCACGCATCGCATGTGTCATCCGCTAAGTAATAATAATAATAATTACTATTATTGTTATTATTATTATCATTATTTTGTATAAAAGGTGAATCTGTCGCCAATCCCCTTAATTATAATATAAAAAACTATAAATAATGTTTTCATGGTAGACCGGCAACCACCTGGGTGACTGGTTCCCCATTTTTCTAGTATAAAATTATTTTCCCAATTTTCCCTCTTTTTTCTAGCTAGTTCTACTAATCTTTATCGTTTTTTATCATTGATTCTCTGGTAGGACCGATCGGTTCTGCCAATTCCTGTTCCCAGACTAGTTTTGAAAAGTTCCTGCTTTTAATAGCTTTAGGGACCAGTTGACTGACTGGTCCCCAAAACAATGAGCTTAACTATTGAGGCGAAGCTCTCCTCTATGGCGGAAATTTGGAGTTCGCCTTCTTAATGCAGACAGTGACATTTTTCTACCACAAAAAATTCCATGATTATAAAAGTATCATCACAATAGGTAAAATGGGAGCTTTGCTTTTCTAACATAATGCAGAACTCCGCTTTGTAACTAAACTGTATATTTTTCATATAAAGGACAAGTCAGCTTGTTGAAATCTCTACATAAAGTTAAAGAGATTTTTTTTTTAATAAGCACCTAATACTTTTTTTTTTTTTGCTTGGTCCTAATCATTTATCTACCTAGGTTAGAGGTTAGGGGGTTAACACTCATGGTGGGCACTCAACAGCCACACCAAGACTCAAACACGAGTCACACCTCCCCAAAGAGAGGGCCTCAGATTCTCTCTGGCAGATGCCAGAAAGGTGCTCTCGGGCCACCACACAGTAAGCGCCAAGTGGCACAAAAACAGGGAGAAGTCATTTCATTTTCTCCCCATGATTTTGACTTCTCCCCACTTGATATCTGCCCCCCTTAATCTCACCATGCATTTTATCGCCAAATGTCACAATATGTGTGGAGAACTCAAAATCATAGGGACAAGGATTTGACTTCTCCACCACTTGACGCTTAATGTGTGGTGGCCCGAGAGCACCTTTCTGGCATTTGCTAGAGAGAATCTGAGGCCCAAAGAGAGAGATACACAACCACCGATCAAAAGCTACTTAAATAGACTTTGTAAAATTAAAATAACTAGAGTTTTATACAAGTGAAGCTCACAAACGTGACCCTTAAGGCTCAGGATCCTCTCGAGTTGGGACGTGGGCGACGCAGGCGGTGACATGTGGTGCAGGATTAAGCGGGAAACCAAAAGAGGATCCTGAGTTTTGAGTGGGGTCCACTACCGGCCCCGTTAACGTTAACACCGTCCCTAATTTCATCAAAGTCCCTCGTTTCGTCCAAGTCCAAGAAGAAGAAGAAGAGAGAACAGAAGAAGCTCTCAACCCAGATTCCGACAATCTTGCTCCGACGCCGATAGCTCACAAGGAAGAGGACAAGGGAAATTTCAGAAATTTCATTTTTCTTACGGGTGGAAGCTCAACCTAACCCTAACCCCCAAACCCTCTCATCCAAGGGACGTCTTCAACATGTGTTTTCCCTTATTTTTTTTCTCTCCAAAATACCCCAATCTCTATTAGAGATCCCTTCAACACTGTGCGACTGAGCTTAAACTTAAGCTTTCCTTTTCATTGAAGCTTTCATCCGAAATCCAAGTTTTCCCTTTCGTTGCAACTGAGCTAAATCCTTCTGCTTCATCTGGAACCCTTCAACACAAACTAAGTTAAACTCTTCTGCTTCATCCGAAACCCTTTTGAATAAGAAGAAGAAAAAAAAAAGTGTTTTATAAGTTTTTGATCCATTTTCGATGGTTACAGTGGTTATTTTCAATTTTTTCTAGGGTTTTGTGCTTATTTTCGGGATTTTCTGTTATAACAGTTTATTTTATGTTATTACAGTGCATTTTCGATGGTTTTGTGCTTATTTTTGATGGATTTGTGTTCATTTTCGATAGTTTTATGTTATTATAATGCCCATTTTTGGTAGTTTTCTTTTATTAGAGTGCATTTTTGATATTACAGTGCTTTTCGATAGTTTTGTGCTCATTTTCGGTGGTTTTCTGTTCTTCTGGATTTTGACAGATTTTATCCCGCTTTAGTATTTTGATCATAACTTTTGACTCGTTTATCAAATTTTGACGAATCAACTTGTGTTTCACTCATCTTTTGAAGGGGAACAACTTTCATATTTTACAAAAATCCTAATTTTGAATTTTAAATGGTCTAAATGGGCCCACAAGTGGACTGATTTACAATTTCAGCAGATAAAACATCAAAAAAACTAACTTTTGACTTAGCCTAGACTCAAGATATGAAAAAAAATTAAACATAAATCTTGAAGAGGGTGCTAATACAGTTCTAATGGTTCAAGAATCACTCAATTCCGATAAGCGATGAAAAAACTAGAGCTTCCTAAAGTTTGAGGGATGTAATATCGAAAATGCCCAATAATGATAGAACACCACCGATTTTCGACAATGGGCACTCTCATGACCAAAAATCCCAAAATTGGGCACTATCATGACTAAAATCCCAAAATTTGGCACTATCATTGCTAAAAATCCCGAAATTGGGCCCTGTCATGGCTAAAAATCCTGAAAATAGGCACTGTCATGACTAAAAATCCCAAAAATAGGCACCCTCATGGTCAAAAATCACGAAAATAAACCCAATTTCGAGATTTTTGGCCATGAGAGTGCCCATTTTGAAGTTTTTTAGCAATGACAGTGCTCATTTTCGAGATTTTTGGCCATGATCAAAAATCCAGAAATTGGGCCATGTCATGGCTAAAAATCCCGAAAATGGGCACTCTCATGGCTAAAAATCCCGAAAATTGGCACTCTCATGGTCAAAAATCTCGAAAATAGAACCAATTTCGAGATTTTTGACCTCGACAGTGCTCATTTTAAAGTTTTTTAGCCATGACAGTGCTCATTTTCGAGATTTTTGGCCATGATCAAAAATCCCAAAATTGGGCACTGTCATGGCTAAAAATCCCGAAAATGGGTACTGTCATGGCCAAAAATCTCAAAAATTGGCACTCTCATGCCTAAAAACCTCGAAATTTGGCCAATTCAAGATATTTTTGACCATGAGAGTGCCCATTTTAAAGTTTTTTAGCCATAACAGTGCTCATTTTCGAGATTTTTGGCCATGATCAAAAATCCCGAAATTGGGTCCTGTCATGGCTAAAAATCCCGAAAATGGGCACTGTTATGGCTAAAAATCCCGAAAATTGGCACTCTCATGATCAAAAATCACGAAAATTGACCCAAATTTGAGATTTTTGGCCATGAGAGTGCCAATTTTGAAGTTTTTTAGCTACGACAGTGCTCATTTTCGAGATTTTTGTCCATGATAAAAAATCCCGAAATTGGGCCCTGTCATGACTAAAAATCCCGAAAATGGGCACTGTCATGGCTAAAAATCTCGAAAATGGACACTCTCATGACCAAAAATCTCGAAAATTGACCCAATTTCGAGATTTTTGGCCATGAGAGTGCCCATTTTCAAGTTTTTTAGTCATAACAGTGCTCATTTTCGAGATTTTTGGACATGATCAAAAATCCCGAAATTGGGCACTGTCATGGCTAAAAATCCCGAAAATGGGTACTGTCATGGTAAAAAATTTCGAAAATGGACACTCTCATGGCCAAAAATCTCGAAATTGAGTCCATTTACGAGATTTTTGGCCATGAGAGTGCCTATTTTCAATTTTTTTAGCCATGACAGTGCTCATTTTCGAGATTTTTGGCTATGATCAAAAATCCCGAAATTGGGCCCTGTTATGGCTAAAAATCCCGAAAATGGGCATTGTCATGGCTAAAAATCCCGAAAATTGGCACTCTCATGGCCAAAATCCTCAAAAATTGACTCAATTTTGATATTTTTGACCATGAGTGCTCATTTTGAAGTTTTTTAGTCATGACAGTGCTCATTTTCGAGATTTTTGGCCATGATCAAAAATCCCGAAATTGGGTCCTGTCATGGCTAAACATCCCGAAAATGGGCACTGTCATGGCTAAAAATCCCGAAAATGGGCACTGTCATGGCCAAAAATCTCAAAAATAGACCTAATTTCGAGATTTTTGGTCAAAAGAGTGCCTATTTTGAAGTTTTTTAGCCATGACAGCGCTCATTTTTGAGATTTTTCGCCATGATCAAAAATCCCGAAATTGGGTCCTGTCATGACTAAAAATCCCGAAAATGGGCACTATCATGGCTAAAAATCCCAAAAATGGGCACTCTCATTGTAGCACCTCGGACTTTTCTATATTTAATGAATAGTACTTTCATAATTAATTGGCTTTTCTCATAGTCTAAGTAATAAATAAGGGAGAAATCAGAAATTCTGAAACGTCAAAAATGTTCCTTTTCAAAAGACGATCCCAACGCAAGTTGAATCGTCGAAATCCGACGAACGAGTCAAAAGATATGGTGAAAACAGTCGGGACCTGCAGAGCACCGATCGCTAGGTCATTGTAGCGATCGATCGGTCCAAAACCGATCGATCGGTAGCTATCGACTGGTCAAAAAATTTTGTATGGGGAAATTTTCCAAAGAGCAGGTTTTTGACCGATCACTCGGTTAGGAAACCGATCGATCGGTAGGTGACCGATCGCTCGGTATTAAACACCGATCGATCGGTGTATCGTTTTTTTCAGAATTTCAGTAAGGGCGTTCTCGTCTTTTGGGTGTTAACCATAAGGGCTTGCCCGAGCCTTTAGGGTTTCATTCACATACTTAGAGGATTTTGGGAGTTAGAGAGAGGGGAGGAGGAGACTCCAATTTAGGGTTTGCTTTTGAGAAGAAATCAAAGGGGTTTAAGAACCTAGCTCACCCCAACTCGTTTTGCTTCACGTTCAAGGCTCAAGCTCATGTGGGATTCCCTTCTCAAACTAGGGCAGCACTCTCTACGGTATTTTCAAGAGGGTTTCCTACCCAATCAAGTATAGTTCGAGTAAGGGCTTTCTTCTTGCAAGTTGGAGCTCCAATCAAAGTTTACAACTAAGTTCAAACCTTGATTCAAGGTTAGTACACCCTACTAACTTGCCCTAGCAATAATCTAGGTTTTCTATGTGATATATGATTCTTGCTACTATGTATTCTCCCTTATGAAATGTATCATATTTATCAAATATAAACAAGATAAGGAAAATGGTATGGATGCGTAGATAGGATGTTGATTGAGGCGAATGGATGCCGATGTGTATGAATGTGTGTTGTGTGTGAAATGGAAAAATGGAGGATGTGCATTGTATAAATAATGAACTCACTTTGGATGGAAAATATGTACTAAAAAGAAGAAGATTAACTATTGAGGAACCTTGCATGTTATGTGTTCGACAAATTGCCTAAACCATGAATGAATGACTTAAATTTAGAAATTGAAGTAGGTTTTATGTATGTATTCTTATGAATGGTGAATTGATTTAAATACCATGTTAATTACTCAAATGACCATACGCATGTACTATGAATTGAATGAATTGTGATGTCATATCTCTCTGGTTATCCTCATTTTCATGATTTTACTATTGACACGTACACGAGCACGCATGTTGCATGAACCGAGATTTTAACAGCATATGCATATAATAACCAACAAGAAAATATTGCATGTCAAGGAGGTTGGTAGCCCAGAGACATTTGGGTACTAGCCTCTGGCTCACAAGAAAACCCAAAACACATATTGTTAAGGAGGTTGGTAGCCCAGGGACATTCGGGTACTAGCCTCCAGCTCACAAGAAAACTAAATAAGTAATAAAAATCACATATTGTCAAGGAGGTTGGTAGCTCAGGGACATTCGGGTACTAGCCTCTAACTCATAAGAAAACCATATATCAAGGAGGTTGGCAGCCCAGGGAGATTCGGGTGCTAGCCTCTAGCTCACAAGTTACAAGATGCAAGTTTACAAGATGATGACAAGGCATTCATGCATGCATGCATATATGATTTTCTCAAGCCATACCGAGACATGAGACGGATTTTCAAGCATGAGTTTTATCAGAGTTTTCGCATTCATGCACGCACGTCCAGATGATTGTATTGTACCATGTTTAAGATTGTTTCTTTTGCGATGTTCCCCTTACTGTTACTGTTGTTGTGTTTTATTATTGTTATGGTTAGCTAGTAGCTTGTACTCGCTGAGTATTCCATACTCATCCGTACTTTCATGTCGGCAGGTACTGAAGGAGCCCTCGACCCGGAGCCTTGGGTCGAGGAAGAGTACATAGAGGAGAGAGAGCGGTCTATTCCACTACAGTCTCAGGCGGACCGAGACCTTGACGTGTGGCCATACCTCGACTATTGTTGAGGAGAGAATACGAGAGGGTCTTGTCTGTATTTTGATATTTTGATAGGTGGGCCTGTCCACCTTAGAATTGGATATGTTTTATGTATATTTTCACTTGGGATACAACCTTATAAAGAAAAGAATAATTTTTTTACGCTTCCGCAACCTATGTTTAGCTTCCACGCTCTGATTATCATTGTGTTAGTATTATATTCACCTTATTCATTAGACGATGATTTGGCAGGTACGTATAGTCACACCTAAAGTATCCCTTAACTCTTAGGGGGTATTTTGGGGCACGATACTCATGGCCAAAAATCTCAAAAATTGACCAAATTTCGAGATTTTTGGCCATAAGAGTGCCCATTTTCGGGATTTTTAGCCATGACAAGGCCCAATCTCGGGATTTTTGATAATGACGAAAAATCTCGAAAATGAGCACTGTCATTGCTAAAAAATTTGAAAATGGGCACTCTCATAACTAAAAATCTCGAAATTTGATCCATTTTCGGGATTTTTAGCCATGACAGTGCCAATTTTCGGGATTTTTAGCCAGGACATGGCCCAATTTTGGGCTTTTTAGCCATGCCTGTCGTGACCCAAAACCCACCCTAGGAGTTAGAGGGAACTTTGGACGACTAATCATGGCTTACATGACTTGCTTGACAAACCAACCTGCAAAAACCCACAGAGCATATACAATAGAGGACATAAACAGCGGAAACATACTCTAACATAGCACAGCGGAAGTCTAAACAAACCTCTATGTGTATACGAATCCAAGTTTACACAAAAGGAATCCAAAAGAAAGTGCGAACAGACCCGCCAAAATACATGAATGTATATCTCTCATCTCACCCACAGCTAATCCACTCAGAATCTAACACCACCTACTGATAACCCTCTACGGGAGGTTCCTCCAAAGGCTCCTCGACGTACTCCTCCTCTACCCATGGACCAGGAGCACAAACATCAAATGGAGCAGCAGCTCCCTCAGAACCTGCCGACATGAGAAGTACGGCTGAGCATGGAATACTCAGCGGGTACTAAATACTAACCAATAGTCATAGCAAAACCATAGCAGTATAGGAAGCAAGAAGCATTTCACATATATAAAGCAGGGGCCATCAATATTATAACAAGGAAATAAGGCAATTTATAATCATGCTTGCATTTCATGAAAAGCCGATAACACCCTTGAAAACACCGTGCACTTGACTTGACTGAAAATACCATTTCCGTGCTTGAAAACTTGTCATGTTTGTCTTATCTTATCGTATCATGCGTGTCATGTGTGTCATGCCATGTCATGCTTGCTTGGAAAAGTAAACTACTTGTGAGGGAAGGGAGACCCTTCTTCCTAAAATGCACATGCTTGTCATGTCATGTATCATGCTTGCTTGTTCGGAAAAGTAATCTACTTGTGAGGGAAGGGAGACCCTTCTTCCTAAAATGCTCATGCTTGTCATGCCGTGTCATGTCCTTTCACTTGTGAGATGTCCTTGTGAGATGTACTTGCGAGGGAAGGGAAACCCTTCTTATGATATGTATGTACTTGTGAGGGAAGGGAGACCCTTCTTATGATAATGCATGATTGACTTATCCTTGCCAAGAGCGAGGTAAAACATATCGTAGGATATGTCCCACCTCTAACCATGTTCTTGAAAACCTCGATAAATCATGTCATGCATGCCGTGCTCGTAGGAACCGTGTACATACTTGCATTTAAATTTAAATATGACATTTGGGTAATTTCACAACACATATAACATCAATGATTGAGCAATGTAATATTCATATCATTTAGGAAAAGCAAGAAAACACACTATCATAGGCCCTAGCAATATCCATAATTTATTAGGCATGCATTTCCTAATTTACAACTCACTTTATTCACCTTGACATTTCATCAAACATGGTGTGTTCATTATTCATTTACCCTACAACATGCTTTTCTAGATGGGTTTTACTCAAATCATACATGTATGTTCATTATTGGAACAATGCCCTCCCCATTTCAATCATCACCACACAACCATTGGCATTCAATCGCCCATTCCATCTCCCTTCACCATTCACAACCATCAATCTCATAGCACATGTGTAAATGAAAGAAAATCAAAAGAAAAAGAGGGAGAAGAGGAACTATAACTAGGAGGGTAGCAAGAAGTACCGACCTTGATCAAGTGACGAAGAAATCCCCTTTCCAAAACGACCGTGTAGCTGCTGCCCTAGCTTGGAGAATGCTCTCCACGAGTGCTTGAGCCGAGATCTTGGAGAAGAGCCGACCTTGAAGTGATCTAGGGTCTCAAAACCCCTTCGATTCCTCTCCAAAAGCAAAACCCTAGGTTGGAATCGCCTTCTCCCCTTTCTTCTATTCTCTTAAACTCTCTAAGTGTCGAATGATGCCCTAAAAGCTCGGGTTAGACTCTTAAGGTAAGAGTGAACCGACCAAATGACCATAATACCCTTACTGAAATTTCTGCACAACCACGAGTGCCGAACACATTGTGCTGTGAACAGTGCCGAACACGTTGTGCTGTGAATAGTGCTGAACACGTTGTGCTGTGAACAGTGCCAAACACGTTGTGCTGTGAATAGTGCTGAACACGTTGTGCTGTGAACAGTGTCGAACACGTTGTGCTGTGAACAGTACCAAACACGTTGTGCTGTGAATAGTGCTGAACACGTTGTGCTGTGAACAGTGCCAAACACGTTGTGCTGTGAATAGTGCTGAACACTTTGTGCTGTGAATAGTGCTGAACACGTTGTTCGTTGTGTTGTGCATAGTGCTGAACTCGTTGTGCTGTGAATAGTGCTGAACACGTTGTCCATTGTGTTGTGCATAGTGCTGAACACGTTGTCCGTTGTGAAGGGTGCCGAACCCGTTGTGCTATGCTCGTTGTCCGTTGCCTTATGTACAACGTGCCCGTTGTGAGCTGTACAACGTACACGTTGTTGCTGTACAACATACACGTTGTCCGTTGCACAACGGATGTACAATGTATACGTTATCAGAGCACGTTCTTAGTGCCTTCCGAGCTACGTCCTTAGTGCATAACCGAGCTACGTCCTTAGTGCATAACCGAGCTACGCTTTCCTGCAGGTCCAGACTGTTTTGGCCATATATTTTGACTCGTTCATCCGATTTTGACGATTCAACTTGCGTTGGGTTCGTACTTCGAAAAGGAACATTTCTGACATTTCAAAATTTCCAATTTCTTCCTTATTTATTAATTATACCTCTTTAAAAGCAAGATGGCAATGAAAGTGTCATGCATTAAATGTGAAAAGGTCCGGGGCTCTACAATGCCATTGCCCAATTTTGGGAGTTTTAGTCATGACAGTGCCCAATTTCGGGATTTTTGGCCATTAGAGTGTCCATTCTCGAAAATCGGTGGTTTTCTGTTATTATAGTGCATTTTCGATATTACATCCCTCAAACTTTAGGAAGCTCTAGTTTTTTCATCGCTTATCGGAATCGAGTGATTCTTGAACCATTAGAACCGTATTAGCAGCCTCTTCAAGGTTCATGTTGCTTTTCCACATCTTGAGTCTAAGCTAAGTCAAAAGTTGGTTTTTTGATGTTTTATCTGCTAAAATTGTAGATCAGTCCACTTGTGGGCCCATTTAGACCATTTAAAATTCATAATTAGGATTTTTGTAAAACATGAAAGTTGTTCCCCTTCAAAAGATGAGTGCAACGCAAGTTGAATCATCAAAATCTGATGAGCGAGTCAAAAGGTATGATCAAAATACTAAAGTGGGGTAAAATCTGTCAGAATCCAGAAGAACAGAAAACCACCGAAAATGAGACAGAAAACTACTAAAAATGAGCACAAAACCATCGAAAAGCACTGTAATATCAAAAATGCACTCTAATAAAAGAAAATCACTGAAAATGAGCACTATAATAACAGAAAACCACCGAAAATGAGCACAAATTCATCGAAAATAAGCACAAACCATCGAAAATGCACTGTAATAACATAAAATAAACTGTTATAATAGAAAATCCCGAAAATAAGCACAAAACCCTATAAAAAATCAAAAATGACCACTGTAACTATTGAAAATGGATCAAAAACGTATAAAACACTTTTTTTTTTTTTCTTCTTCTTCAAAAGGGTTTCGGATGAAGCAGAAGAGTTTAGCTTAGTTTGTGTTGAAGGGTTTCAGACGAAGCAGAAGGATTTAGCTCAGTTGCAACGAAAGAGAAAACTTGAGTTTTGGATGAAAGCTTCAATGAAAGGGAAAGCTTAAGTTTAAGCTCAGTCGCACAGTGTTGAAGGGATCTCTAACAGAGATTGGTGTATTTTGGAGAGAAAAAAATAAGGGAAAACACATGTTGAAGACGTCCCTTGGATAAGAGGGTTTGGGGGTTAGGGTTGGGTTGGGTTGAGCTTCCACCCGTAAGAAAAATGAAATTTCTGAAATTTCTCTTTTCCTCTTCCTTGTGAGCTATCAGCGTCGGAGCAAGATCGCCAGAATCTAGGTTGAGAGCTTCTTCTATTTTCTCTTCTTCTTCTTCTTGGACTTGGACGAAATGAGGGACTTTGATGAAATTAGGGACAGTGTTAACGTTAACGGAGCCGGTAGTGGGCCCCACTCAAAACTCAGGATCCTCTTTTGGTTTCCCGCTTAATCCCTTGCCACATGTCGCCGCCTGCGTCGCCCACGTCCCAACTCGAGAGATTCTCTCGAGTTCAACTCGAGAGGATCCTGAGCCTACCCTTAATCATTGAACGGCATTGCTATTGTTTTCAACTTGTGCTACCGCTTACCGACAAACAAGAAAAGGCTTTTTCATGAACAATTGAGGAAACCCGTTCTCTCTTACTCGTCCGAGTTGATTTCTCGGGTGTAGAGGTAAGAGTTCATCCATATTACCTTCTCATTTTTCTTTGCATTGTTTATCTCCATTTTCTCGTTTTAGTTTAAAAGTTCATTCAAATCTCTTTTTCTTTTTCCCGCTTTAGGTGTTTTCCCTATTAGTTTTGGTTGATTTCTTGTTCTGGTCTCCATATTTTAATTTGATTGAAAAATATTGGTCCAAATCACATATCACATTTGTACATCACATCCCATACATATCACATTTATTCAACACAATTGGGGCATAGCCAATTACAAAACTTCCACCCAATTCATCCTATTTTGGGGGGTGTCATTAATTTTCACTCTTATCCAAGATGTATTCCAGAGGAAAATTAACTTCCCTTGGTCATTATACCGATAAGTTTCACATCTTGCTCTTTTTTTATACAATTCTTTTGTTTATGCACCCCTAATTGCTCTTCTTGGTTATTTACACGGCTTAGAGCAACAATTTTCTAACCCTTTGCATAGGTAATCAAGAAAAGAAGCAACACTGTTGCTCCCTCCCACAGTGAGTGTGAAAATTTCTTGAAATCTGAGAGTGGGCCTAGTATCTAAGGTATTTGGTAACCCTAAATATTAAAGCTAGTTATTTAGTAAATATTTAATTTAGACTAAAAGGTTTTGTCTCTGTAATAAAAAGTAACTCCAATGTTTAAAGTTTGACTTTTTCTTTCAGATCTTATTATGCTAAAATGGGTAGGTAGATAATTTATGGCTCTGGATTGTCTCTGGCAAAGCAAGAAAGAGCTCTCAAGTTCCATACATTATGCGACAATTGGCATAAAAATGGGGAGAAGTCATTTTATTTTTTCCCCATTATTTTGACTTCTCCCCACTTCATGATATCTCTTCCCCTTATTCTCACACACTTATCGCCACTTGTCTTATTAAGTGTGGGGAGAAGTCAAAATCATGGTCCCATGATTTTGACTTCTCCACCACTTGTCCCTATTCTATGGAATCCTGAGATAAGCCCTTTCTGGCTTCGCCAGAGACAATCCAAAGGCCATAATTTATATGCGCATTTGATAACTTAGATCCTCAGCTCCCTCGAAACAAACTTTAATAGCTCCTTTTCCACGGCTGAGGATGCCGCATTGTTTGAGTACATCTCTTAACCCTACACCGCGCCACACCGAAGTGGATATAGCCGCAGCTCCCTAGTTGAACCCGATGGTGTTCTGTTCTTTCCGTCTGTTACCCGCGCAGACGAGAGTGACGGGGAACTCGCGAGTTGTGAACTCGTTAGCGAGTTGTGAACTCGTTAACGAGTTGGTCCATGGTGAATCGTCCGGGTCATTTAACGAATCTGGAGACCAGAACCGTCCAGTCCTCCCAGTTAACTTTTGGGACCGGACCGTGGTTGCGAACGTAGTGGAGCTGAACCGGGGTGATGAATCCCTGGTGCATGAGCCGAGTCAGAATGGGTGTTTTTCCTGTGAGGCGGATCGGATCAGTGATGGGTTACGCTTAATCCAGTTATCAGCCGTTTCTTTGTCTCTGGGATCTAAGATGGATGGCTTTACTTCGTTGTTGAGATACTCTTTCCAGTCGTTCTCATCCTCGTCCTCACTCGAAGATTTCTCCATCAAAGCTGGTTTATTGGGAAGTGAGAGTTCTGAGTTTGAAGGCAAGTTACAGACACGACTCGGTGAGTCGGACCGGCTGTTTGTAGTGGTTTTGTAGCCATGAACAAGGCGGTTCTTCACAGACACCGACATTAGAAGCTGATAGAGAAGAAATCTCTGTAATAATCTGGAGGGGGTATTTTGATCTTTGAAGAAATGGGGTTTACTGCAACCTCAATCTAGCCTAAATCTGATATCCAGACCGTTCTAAATTGAGTTATTTTTGGAAGAAATGATTCAAAGAACACAAGAAAGAAAAAGGAGAAAATAAGGAAATGATTCAGAGGGAGAGAAGAAAGAACGATGAAGAAAAGTAGTGACAGAATGTTTTTTCTTGATGAATCCTTTACTTTCTCTCTCTGTAAATTCTTTTAAAAAAATCTGGTTGTTCTTGGGAAATCTTCTGGGAACTCAAGGAAAGTCTCTCTTTTCAACAAGGAGGGGTCACCTCTATTTATAGGTGATTATCAAAATTGTAACCAACTTGTACAGCTGTCATAACCGTTTTTGTAACCGACTTTTAGAGAGAAAATATTGGATTCCATCAAGATAAAGGCGTTTTGTCACCATACCTCCTTTAAGCTTTTATGACCAAAGCTTTCAGATATTTTCTTCAAAGGTTAAAAGCGGTATTCACAATATCCATCTTTTAACAAATTCTATCTAAGCCCTCCAAACCACAACTCATCATCCTCCCCCAAAAGCAATTGGTAACTACACCGTGAAGGCGGGTCATACGCTTTCATGGTGTACTGTCCTGCTGAGGTAATATATTAGTGTTCAGACAGCAACACTCCTCTAGAGTAATAATCATGATAATATTAATAATAACGATGATGATAATCATCTAATAATCATCTCAAGTCCAATAGGGAAATCATAGGTGTTGGACGAGGACACCCTTCCCGTAACTCAGGTCCAATAGGGAAATCATAGGTGTTGGACGAGGACACCCTTCCCGTAGCTCAGGTCCAATAGGGAAATCATAGGTGTTGGACGAGGACACCCTTCCCGTAACTCAGGTCCAATAGGGAAATCATAGGTGTTGGACGAGGACACCCTTCCCGTCAGGCCTTAAGAGAAACTGAGGAAAAATCCATCCTCAATGCTTTCTCCCTGACTGTCAGCCCAGGAAGTAATCCATGCTTCACTGGAATAGGTAATGAGGGGAAACAGCCACACTCATTCCCACGGGGGAGGTACCAATCCATACCGTTCACCCCTGACAAAACAAATCTCCTTTCTGGCAGAAGTCCTCAGAAAGGCATACAAGGAGGGTACAAATCTATACCACACCTATCATCATAAGAAAGGCGTTGTAAACCAGAGCGAGGCACTGAAGTCATATAGAATATCCGAAGGCGTTGAAGTCTGAATCAACATCAAAGGCGTTAAAGCTTGAAACAATATCCAAAGGCGTTAGAGCCTGAAACAATATCCAAAGGCGTTAGAGCCTGAAATGATATCCGAAGGCGTTAGAGCCTGAAATAATATCCAAAAAGCGTTAGGACTTGAATCTGTGCCAATAGCGTGAAAGGCGCAATAGTTTCATCTTTCATTAGTGACATAAGGGTAAAATTGTCATAAATGAGCAAAAAAAATCCTTTGTATGAACTAAAAACATAAGAGCTTAAAATCATTGATCATTAATGACTAGAATCATTTTTATCAGATAAACATGGAATTCTGTTAACCAATTCCCAAAAGGATTTTAGTATGTGTAATATGCTAGAACGTCCTTTGAGCCACGTGTCATTATTTTATTGAATTATGAACAACGTCCTTAAATTCAAAATTTCACAAATCAAACTTTTCAATAACCATCATCAACATTTTAGCCCCCTGTCTGTGAAGACGCTTTTAGGCCTAATCTTACTCTAAAAGCGTCTGAGCAGACAAACCATCATGACAAAAGGAGTTCATTAAATAATATACTATCATAAATTTGGCGTCTGAAAGAAACGTCTTTTCGGATCCTGCTTAAAATAGTTTTGCCACATTTATAGCCAATAAGATCATGTAGCCAGCCTGTCAAAGTCATTATGATCGTACCCCTTTTTTTTGAATTTTGAATCAAAACGTGCTCCTTGGAAACCGCATATCATAAATGTTTAATCATTATAAAAGCAAATAATCAGTTCTTTATTGTTTTACTGTTCATCTTCTTCTTCGTGCAAGCATACTTTGAGTTTTTATCTTTCCTCTGTGCTCGTGTTTTCATTGATCTTATTGTGGTTTTCAAGGATCTTCAATCTTTATTTGGATTTCCAGGACATCTTCTTAGAATTCTGGTGAGTCTTTGCTTCCTTACTTTTTTGTTTATCATTTCTATTTGATTGCTCATACTTATGCTTGCTGTTTTTTTTTATTATATTATTTTTCGTCATTGTAGAAATTTTGATCATCTGTAAATTATGTCATTTTATCTACTTTTTATTCTTTTTATTGTTGTTATTATATGTATGTTACTGTTTTTTTTTTTTTTTTTTTGTTTCATCATTCATTTTCATCACCATTTTTTTTTTAGAATACACTGTAATTTATTTATTTTTATTTCTGCAACTTTTACGCTTTCAGCTATGGCATCTTCTTCTCAAAAAAATATTTTAAGTAACGAATTTTGGGATTCAGCTATGCATCATTCCTGGGATACCGCTGTTCCTCCAGATGGATGGTCATTGCCCTATGGTGACATCGATGGAACTAAAGGATTTTGTCCACCTCCTTTTGCTACTACTATGTTCAGAATAGAAAGAAAAGATTTCACGCTTTCTCAGGTTAATTTTAGTTCTCACAGCGGTTGTACCAAGGAGTGGACAGCTTGGTGTGATTATATACTCACTCACCCAGAGTATGGGCCAAAACTTCATGCAGCTGAGATTTTTAAAGCTATAGAGCTTTCGAAGGATTTTGAGATTAGGAAAGATACAGATAGTTTATCTCAGTTAGTTACTAGGTGGAACAGTCAAACTCACACTTTTATTACTTCATGGGGAGAAATCACCCCTACTTTGGAAGATGTGATGGCGTTATGGAGATTACCCGTTTTCGGGAATAATGACATACAAGACATTGTTTTGAGTAAAGAAGAGATAAAAGCGTCAAGACTTTTGCATGCTCTGGTTTGGGAATCGAGAGTAAATCCAGTTTGGGGAGCTTCAAAAGAGTCTCATGCAAGGCGGCCAAATTTCTACGGCTGGGTACGCTATTTCTTCAGGGAGAAAGGTCCTGTGAACAAAGAGACAGGAGTCAGAGACTATCAATATGGAAAGGAGTACAAGTCTCCTTTAGAGTTGACAGCGTTCATCTGCATGTGGCTGTCTAGATATGTCTTTGAAGGCGCTCCTACTGACAAAGTTTTGGATAGATTATTTCCATTGGCTTTCCGCCTAGCTGACGGTCAGAGTTTCCCTCTTGGAATTTATTTTTTGGGAACTTTATACAAGAATTTAGATCAAATCCATAAGTGTCAGGCCTGGTCAGCAGGTTCTTTTCTCATAGAATCATTTGTTCATACCGCTTTTCTTCAAATGTGGTTATGGGAACGTTTTCCCGGTTATGCGCCTTCAGCTAGGCAGTTTTCTCCTTTGCAACCTGATGATACCGCTGTTGAAGATCTCCCAAGTCCAAGGGCATGGCGGTGGAGTAGTATTGCCAGAAAGAAGGATGCGTTGATCTTTGATTTTATTGACAAGGAGAAATGCTTCTGCTTCAGACCTTACATTGAACTTTCAAGAGGTATTGAAAGATTCTTTTATCATTCTGAGGAGCCTTTATCTTTCATAGGCATGAGTACTGAGGAGAGAGCAGAAGTTTCTTTGAAGGATCTTCACTGTTTTGCCATTTTGTCCAAATGTCATTTGATCGGTTTATACAGCGTTGATGGCGGTAAAACCAACAGTTTCTGCCTTGAATCTTACAATCCTGATCGGTGTCTGAGGCAATTTGGGCTCGATCAAGGCGTTCCGGATGGTACAGCTGAATCCTTTTCTCTAAAGAGAACCATGAAGGCTTTCATTCTGGAGAGTTGGTCCTTAAACTTAAGGCCATCTGTTGCCGGTTTTTACTTGGCTGGGGAGCATAGGATAGGCAGATGTACGAAGAACTACCAGCTTTTCTGGAAAGCTTGCATTGCTACCTTCAAAACCTTTGTTCAGGGTCCGCCAATGCTCAGTCAAACTGTTAATCTGGCTATGGACAAAGAGAAATGTCTGAAAGAGCCCCCTGGTGCAGGCAAGAAAAGGAAAGCGGTAGCTTCTCCTCACAAGAAATCTAAATCAAAACCCACTGCTGGAGGTTCTTCAGAAATCCGAGAGGAAAACATTACTCCTCCTCAACCTGCAATTATTACTGCTCCGAAGGCGGCTACTCCAAGAGCGCCTAGAATCAAAAAGATTGCAATAAAAAAGAAGGCACCTCCTTCTAAGAAGCGAAAGAGCCAATCAGTAAGCAAAGCTTTTTATAATTAAAGCATTTTTCTTATTCATACGCTTTTCAATTTTTCATTTGTATAATTTTTTTGTCACTTATATATATATATTTTTTCTTGATCTGCCACAGGATCCTTCTTCTGATAGTGAAGATAACGAGCCTTTGATTGTGCGCAAGCAGAATCTTCAGACTCAACATGAGTTAGAAAGGACTGAAACCTCTTTTACTCAAAAAAAGAATACAGCACCGCCTTCGGATGTTGGTACAGAAAGCTCTGGAAATCCAGTTACTCCAGTGGGACTCAGCATCCCTGAAGATAATGTTGCCGAAATTCCTTTCCCTCCATCGGCAGAAGCAAGGGTACAAGTTGAGACTTTGGCCAATGTTTGGCCTGAGAGTGAACCCAGTTCCTCTCCGCTTTCTCAAACGAAAGATCAATCTTCTAAAGCTTCTGGTGTTCGGAGAACTGCAAATCCTGCCAGAACTATTGACATAGCCAAGGCGTTAACATCTCTGAAGAGAATGAGATCGCAAGCTATCAAGGCAAAGTCACTTCTTCTGCAAAGGACAGCGCAATCTTCGTCACCTCTTATGATTGACGCTATCGATGATTCTGAAGGCGTAGGTTAGTAGCAGTTTTTTTTAAAAAATGTTTTATTAATATACATGCTCATATGCTTATTATTACAATCATTATAGTGCTCTAACAGTATGTTTTATTTTGAAGGCCCTTCTGAAAGCGTTCAAGCTGAAATACCAGAAAACATTGCTCCTGCAACAGTTGAGGTCTTTTCTGATGATCTTCCCAGAGACAAAAACGCTGTTGAGGCTGAAGTGCATAACTTTTTTGATGAAAGAGCTTCTGGAGTTGAAACCTCAGAACAGCTTATGGATGTGGACCCTCCTTCAGCCAGTGAGATAGCCTTTTTCTCTTCTGTGGTTCAAAACTCTGAGCAGCAGCCTTCTGAAGATCTTCCTGTAATCATATCAGAAACTTCTACTCCTCTTGACAACACTTCTTCTGTTGGTAAAAGCGCTCACACACCGATATCTTCAACTGAGAACATCAATGTTCAAACGATTGCTTCTACTGAAAGCGTTATCATCGGCTTTCCAGAACAGTTTGTTGAGGAGGAGAATATTAATGCTGAAACTGAAGTTGCTCCAAGAAGTATTCATGAAGATACTTCAGTCATTGGTTCCAGTATGGAGACCGCTTCTTCAGAATTGTCCGCTTTTGTGGGAATTTTTGTGAGTGAGGATGCTATTACTCCTTCCACTTCAACTGCGCTGACACCAACTGATTCATCGGATGAAATTTTAAG
Organism: Tetracentron sinense; assembly: GCA_015143295.1. Classification (NCBI taxonomy): domain Eukaryota; kingdom Viridiplantae; phylum Streptophyta; class Magnoliopsida; order Trochodendrales; family Trochodendraceae; genus Tetracentron; species Tetracentron sinense. The sequence continues at coordinate 3,765 of JABCRI010000349.1, read as the reverse complement.
GCGTTATCCTGTATCTGAAAGCTCTCTTCCTTTATGGTCAGAAATAGTAAAGCGTTACAAGGATATAACTTCCTCTTGTTCTTTGAAGAACCCTATCATCAGGGCGGGCTGTATAGAAACAGTGTGCTCTATCATTCGGAACATCAGAGATATCAAGCCTCATCTTACGCCTTTGAGGATTGGGGGCAGGAGCTGAAGGAGTTAGAGGATATTAATGTTAATGTGAAATGGTTAACAGATTTTCTGAGTAGTTTATCTGTTACATTTTTCCAAGCCAAGAGCTTTGCCAGGCTGAATAGTTCTTATAAAAATAAAGTGGTCAAAGCGGAAGAAATCAAGAAAGCGATATCAAACGATCAAGATAATATTCATATGATTCGTCAAGAGATTGCCCGCCATCAAGCCATGCTGGAAGAAAAAGAAAAAGGAATAAAAGCTGCTCAAGATAGTCTGTCAGTTCTACAAGAAGAAATCAAAGCAGATCATGAAGAATATATTCGTTTAAAGGCTTCTGCTGAAAGACTTGTATATCTAAATGAGAGAGGCTTTACTGCTGACATTTTGTAAAAGCTTTTTCTTTATTCTTTTGTAACCTTTGAAATTTCATATGAATACAAAAGGAAGATTTTGTTACTTTTCTTATTAAGCATAGTACTTTTTTAACCATTTTACATTGATAGGATCATGTAATACTTCACCAGATAGTGTAGACAAAAGACAATAACCGCTGTCAAAACTTTGTCTTATCAAGAATGGCCCTTCCCAATTAGGAGTAAACTTTGCCACTTTTGTACCATTCCTGATATGAATAGCTGTTCGAAGGACCAGGTCACCCTCCTTTAGAATTCTATGTCGTACTGCTTTGTCATACGCTTTAGCAACTCTTTTTTGATACGCTTTTGTCTTTATAGCTATAGCTTCACGCTTTTCATCCATAACTTCTAGCTGAGCTAATCTAGTAGCTTGGAGGCATGCCTCTTCTCCATCAAATACTTCAATTCTTGTAGATGGTATCTTAACTTCCAGAGGTACAACGGCTTCTGTCCCATATACTAAAGAGAAAGGGGTAACACCTGTTGCAGTCCTTGCTGAAGTTCTGTAAGCCCAGAGTGCTGTTGGAAGTCTTTCACACCACTTTTTATGAGCTCCTTCTATCATTTTTCCAATTATCTTCAGGATAGTCTTGTTAGTAGCCTCTGCTTGCCCATTCCCTTTAGGATAATAGGGGGTTGACTTCTTGTGTTTGATATCATATTTCTCCAGTAATTCTCTCACATTAGAATTTATGAAAGGCGTTCCATTATCAGTGATGACCTCCTTTGGTATCCCAAAGCGGCAGATGATATTTTCTTTAATAAACTTAGCCACCATGATACCTGTAGCCTTTCTTAATGGTATAGCTTCTACCCACTTGGTGAAATATTCAGTAGCCACAAGTATCCAAACATATCCTTCAGCAGGGGGATTAACAGGTCCAATTAAATCTAGCCCCCAAGTATGGAAGGGCCAGGGCGTAGAGACATACCGTAAAGATTGTGCAGGTGCATGAATAACATTCCCTCTTATCTGACACTGATGACAGCTTTGAACATATAAGTGTGAATCTGCCTCCATAGTAGGCCAATAATATCCCAACCCCAAAATGTGTTGAAACAGCTTTCTTTTTCCTTGGTGAACGCCACAATCTCCACTATGAGCTTCATGCAATGCTATTTCGATCTCTTTTCCAGTTAAGCACTTGAGAGCAATACCATTGTATCCTTTTCTGAATAATTCTCCTTTATCAAAATAGAATTTGGCAACTTTCTTCTTAAACTTGAAGGATTCCTTTTGATCAGTAGGCATTATTCCATCTGTGAAGTAGTCATTGTATGGTTTTCTCCAATCTTCCCAAGAATTTGTAAAGTGACATTCTTTTTTATCTGGCAATATTTGACAATCAGAACATTCTTTCTGTAACATAGCAGCATTTTTTCCATTGTTGGCCAGTATATTCCAAAACGCTGTAACCTCCTATACAGACTAACAGAAGGATTATACCCACATATTTTTGTGTGGATTTGCATCATTTGTTTCTTAGCTTCTTTTGCTCCAACACATCTCATCAAGACTCCTTCAGGCCCTTTGAAATACAGATCCCCATTTATCTGTAAGAAATTTTTTAAGACTTTCAGTGTTGTAGTAGGGACCACTGTTGAATCATGAAGGCAAAAGACATCCTTCAAAATTGGTTCTCTCCAATCTGTTTCTTCTGATTCTGTGTCGCATAATTCTTCTATCAGCGGTGTAGCTATTATACGCCTTTCAATTACCACCTGAGAAGATTCTCCTTCAAATATTAACTTTGATGCCAAAGTAGCAAGTGCATCAGCATGACGGTTTCTTGTACGCTCTTGATATTTGAATTCTATTTTATCAAAATTAGTCATTATTTTTGAACCGCTGTTCTGTAGGGAGCCAAACCAACATCTTTACATTGAATGACCCTTCCATTTGACTAATTACCAAATTGGAATCTCCTATTACATTTATTCTTTTGGCCTTTAACTCTTTAGCAATTGACAAGCCTATGAGAAGAGCTTCATATTCTGCTATATTGTTAGAGCAAGGAAAATCCAATTTGAAAGAAAAAGACATTACCTCACCCCCAGGAGCTTTTAACACAATACCTGCCCCAGCTGAATCCTGCAGTTTTAGATCGTCAAAATACATGAAACCATTCCTCTTCTGCTTCAATAGTCATTGCTCAGGGAATTCTCCTGGTAATTCTTCTCTTAATATCAAATCATCATTTCCTGGGAAATTTGCCAATAGATCTGCTACTGCTTGTCCTTTGATGGCACGAGGGCAAAGGCATGTAATGTCAATTCTGATAATGAAAGGAGCCACTTAGCTGCTCGTCTGAAAGAACTGGTTTTGACATGAGATATTTGATTGGATCAGATTTTTGTCATCAGAAAAATCTTATGAGATAGTAAATAATGACGGAATTTTTGTAAGGCATAGATCAAAGATAAACACTTCTTTCAATCCGAGGTTATCTCAATTCTGCATCTCTGAGAATTCCTGCTGAGATAGTATATTGGCCGCTCACAACCAGACAAATCTTCTTGGGCTAGAAGAGCTCCAATAGCGGTTTCTGTTGAAGCCAGATACAGGACCAAAGGCTTCTTGGGGATTGGTTGCCATCATAGTTGTTGTTGAACTCATCATTTGTTGAAGTTGTTTGAAAGCTTTTTCATGTACTGATTCCCATTTGAATACACATTTCTCAGTAGGAGCGGTCATAAGGGGTACTGGGACAGCTGCTAGTCCTGGTATGAATCTTCTTTATATAGGATACCTTCCCTAAGAAACTTTTCAACTCTTTGACTGTGCTGGGGCTGTCATGGATTGCAATTGCTTGAGCTTTTGTAGGATCAACATCTATACCTTGTCTATTCACAATGAACCCCAGGAATTTGCCTGCAGACACTTTGAAAGCGCATTTAACGATATTCTTTTTTAACTGATACTGGCGGCATCGTTGAAAAACTCTTCTTAAATCTCACATGACTGCAACACGCTGTCGTGATTTACTAACACATGTATCCACCTCATCTCCTACTGTATTAATGGAACATATCATGGAAAATGGGCTGTCATAAGCTCCTTTGGTAAGTAGCCCGCATTTCTCAACCCAAATGGCATAACTGGATAATAAATTTCATTGGTGTCGCGAAGGCGTTTTTCTTTTCTGCATCTTCTGCTGCATCATAATCTTAT
>JABCRI010000348.1:0-25667 GCA_015143295.1 Tetracentron sinense | reverse complement strand
CTCAAATCATCCGAAAGCTTGCACATTTTTCACAGATCTTCTTCAAACAATAAACCATCCATTTTGCTCAAAAACTCATAAATGATAGTTCAATGAGCAAGGAAGTCCTGTGAGAAGTTCAAGAGACACACAACACATTTTCCAAGACTATGTAGCAGAACTGTATGAATAAACGAGGATATTTCATCGACACTGATCCAATGAGCAATACCAGACACAAGCTCCTGAACAATGAGTAATATGCTGTACCAAAATGTGAAGTGTGTGAATGAATTGTCTGCATTACACCATTAGTAGTAGGCAAACCTTAACAGAGATGAATTTATCAATCAGGAGTCAACGGGCTTTAAAATTCTGAAAGCACACTTAGGGTAAAATCAAAATAATTGGTTCGAATGAATCTTTAGTGATTTGCAATTGGTACGCCTATTCTTTATGACCAGATTTTTGCTAATTGTGATGGATTTGGATTCTTTTCCAGCCCTTTTCTTTTGGATTTTTTGGAATGTAAGGTGGCGTTCACACTGATTGGGTAGGTAGCCCTAGCTATTGTTGGCAGCAGGGGGCTTTCACTCTAGTTGACCTAGATAGAAGATACCTATTGTCCCACCTAGGTAGCCATTTCATATTGTTTGCATCCAATAGTGGGATTCCACTATCCCAGTGAGAGTAGCAGCTTTCCCATTGCATAAGTATGTTAAACATGGGCACAGTAAAAACGGCTGATAACTACATTGTCAAATCAGAATTCATCAACGGAAGAGCCATCATGAATAAAATCATCACCTATACATAGGGATATGTACCATCTACAGGTGACAGTCAGAGTGCAAGTGCATGTGTAGTGCAAATAGTATAGCCATATTTCTAACTATATTTAGCAAGATCGTCTACATCACACTCCCAAAAGACACTTGCGTAGTGATGATATCCTCATGAACTCACTTCTATGAAATATATGAATCTTGGATAAGCATTATGAGCAAAAAAATTTCAGACATGCACATCAAGGTAAACAGACAATTCCAACACAACTCTTTTTGAATTTTTTTGATTTTTCAAATGCCTAACTAAAGAAAACAAAAAAAATCTTTTTGGAGTTTTCTGATTTTTCAATGTTTTTGGTATTTTTCTGAATTTTCAATGTTTTGGATTTTCTAAATAAAATACACAACTCAAAACAAAAAGGATCAAGATAAGTACACCGGAGGAAGAGATATGGATATGAAACACCTAGTCTATCAAAAGGCACTCAATCACTCAATACCGCACACACAATGGATTTTCTAAGAAACTCAAGAACCTAAGAGAGTCTAGAGGGTTTAGTGAGGAGATCTGCAAGTTGAGTGTCAGTTTGCACATTCCAATGTCACAACACTTTGCTCAACAAGCTCTCGAATGAAGTGGGTTAAGGTCTATGTATGTTGGTGCGAGAGTGTTGCACGAAAGTTTTGGAAAGGTTAATGGCACTTGTGTTATCACAATACACAATTATGGTTGCCCTGTTCTATCCGTAGTCTTGCAATATCTATTCATCCACAGAAGTTGGGTGCAACAGCTGCAATATACTCAGCCTCGGTAGTAGACAAGGAGATGGAATTCTGTTTTTTGCTAAGCCAAGCAAACTAAATAGTTTCTAACATAGAAGATCCTCCAGAGGTGTTTTTCCTATCATCAGTATTTTCGGCCCAGTCGGCATTGGAATACCAATAACCACGGCAGAAGAGTAATATCAAAGGGATACCAGAGGTCAAAAGATAAAGTTCCACTACATATCGAATGATACGTTTGATAGCTAGTAAGTGGTGACTCTTTTGGGGCTTGCTTGATAGCGAGCACAAGCTCCAACACTAAAGGCAATGTCAGGACGACTGATAATTAGATAAAAGCAAACTACCAATCATACTTCGTATGTGGTTTGGTCGACACTTTTGCCGAAACATCTTTACTAAGCTTGGTGGTGGTGCTCATAGGAGTGCGAGCATGTTTAGCTAAGCTCATGCCTAAGTTTTTCTTTTACAAGGTCTTTGGAATATTGGTTGGGATACAGAAATCTCATTGCTCATTTGTTGACCTGCAGACCAAGAAAGAAATTCAGCTCACCAACCATGCTCATCTCAAATTCATTCTTCATTTGTTCAGCAAATGAGTGAGCATGTGAGTCTGATGTGGAACCAAAGACAATATCATCAACATAGAGACTGACCATGACCATATCATCCTTGATGTTCTTAATGAAGAGGGTCCTGTCCACTCCCCCTCTTGAAAATCCATTTTCTAAGAGGTGTAGTCAGTCACTCATACCAAGCCCTGAGAGCTTGCTTCAAATCATAGAGAGCCCTCTTTAATCTGTAAAACCTGATCAGGATGATTGGGGTCCTCAAACCCTTTTCGTTGTTCCACATAGACTTCCTCCTGAAGAATGCCATTCAGAAAGGCACTCTTGACATCCATCTAAAAGAGTTTGAATTTTAGATGACATGCAACAGCTAGCAAGATTCTAATTGACTCTAGCCGGGCAACAGGAGCAAAGGTTTCATCGAAATCGATGCCTTAAGCTAAGTGCATCCTTGTGTAAACTAAACTAGACTTATTTCTACAATGGTACCATTTTTTAATCAGATTGTTCTGAAATCCATTTAGTACCAATAACATTTGTATCTTTAGGCCTAGGAACTAAAAAACCATACATCATTGCCTTGTAAACTAATTTGAGCTCTTTTGCATGACATTTATCCAATGTTCATCTGGAGAGCTTCAATTACTTTTTGGGGTTCAAAGGTAGAAGTATAGCGAAAGTGGCTAACTTCATTTTCAACCTGTTTCGAGTTCTCACTCCACTTTCAAGGTTTCTGATATTTCAATTGAGGAGTGAGGTCTCATATAACCCTAGGATGTGTAGGTTTTTAGGAGGTGACTTTGAAGGTGATTCATCTTCGGATTTAGATGTTGGAATTTTCACACATTCTTTAGTATTGCCATCCTCAAGTTACAAGGTCTCAGATCCTGAGTCATCAACCACCACATTTAGGACTCCATGACAGTAGAGGTTCTCAAGTTGTACACTTGATATGCCCTACTATTTATGGAATATCCAAGAAAAATCCCTTCATCACTCTGGGAATCAAACTTACCCAATGCTCTCTATCCTTAAAGATATAGCATTTACTTCTGGAATACTCGAAAGTACTTGATATTGGGTTTCTTGGTGTTCCACAACTCATAGGGTGCCTTCCTAGTTTCAGGCCTAGTGTAGACTCTGTTTATAGTATAGCATGCAGTGCTAACTACTTCAGCTAGAAATGAGCAGCTAGGTTGTTGTTGTTGTGAAGCATCCCTCTAGCCATCTCTTGAAGCACCCTATTCTTTCTTTCCACAACACCATTTGCTGAGGTGTTATTGGGGCTGAAAATTCATGTTTGATGCCGATTCATCATAATACTCATTGTACTTGGAGTTTTCAAACTCCTTCCATGATTACTTCGAATCCGAGTAATGGATCATTCCCTTTCATTTGCACTCTCACGCAAATCTCTGAGTTCTCAAAAGCATCCGACTTCTCTCTTATGAATACAACCCATTGACATCCTTGAGAAATCATCAACCATCATTAGGATATATCGCTTACCTCCTAGACTTTCAATTCTGGTAGGACCATGAGATCCATGTGTATTAATTCTAGTGGCTGTGAGGTTGCAATATTTGAAGCCTTCTGGTGTGGGCTTTTATTTGTTTGCCAATTCGACCATGACCCACACACAGTAGTAGAGGGCTTCCCTAGTTTAGGCACACTTCTCACACGCTCGTGTTTTGAGAGTTGCTTAGGTCTTTGAAATTCATATGACCTAGCCTCCTGTGCCACAGTTCAACTTCTCAACTTTAGCCCTGTTGCAGATTTGAGAAGAACCAACACTTGGAATTAAACCATAGCAATTATCAGTGGTTCTTGACCCTTCCAAAACACACACACCTTTGTCATCCACAACAGAACACTTATTGTTGGTAAAGTGGACAGCATGGTGATCATCACACAATTGACTTATGCTAATTAGATTAGCTTTCAGTCCTTCTACAAACAAGACATCCTTCAGTTTTGGAATGCCTGGTGCTTGGATGACACCTTTTCCTTTCACAGAGGATTTGCTTCCATCACCAAAAGTAACAGTCTCATCTGAGCATTCCTCAAGATGAGTGAAGAGGGACTTGTTACCTGTCATGTGTTTGGAACATCCACTATCAAAATACCACATGTCAGAATTTTGGGCTTTCAAAGCGGTGTGAATGACAAGACATTTTAGATCATCCTTTCTTACATAAATGAACTTAGACTTTTGCGGAACCCTATTGTCTTTGTTCATTTCATTTGTAGGCATGACCTTCTTCTTGTTAGATCTCCTGTTCTTCCTTCTTTTCTGAGAGACCCTAGCATTTTTGTAGCACCCCATATTTTTTCGACATGTATTAAGGCCTTAAGGTCATTTGCTTGAATTGAAAGTTGGATTTCCGAAGTCAGATCTATTGAAAATTCGAGTTTCTAAACTCCATTTGTGGATCAGTCAACTTTAGGGATAATTTGGTCAATAAATGAGGTAGAATTTGAAAATTCTAAAATGCCAGAAATGTTCCTTTTCGAATAACGAGTCCAACGCAAGTTGAATTTTCAAAATCCGACGAACGAGTCAAAAGTTATGACCGAAACACGAAAGAAAGAAAATGTAGAAATTTTCTGCAAGTTACAAACGATCGTATAGACCCTACGAACGATCGTAGGTGAGCTACGATCGATTGTAGAAATTTACAATTGATCATAGTGTCGCGACCCAAAATACCCCCTAGGAGTTAGGGATACTTTAGCTCAGACTACCGTATCATACCATCCTGTATGACACATAAGGCACATATATTACCTTCCTGTCAGAGTACATAAGTTATAAAACATAGCGGAAACGATTTATAATAAAATACTCCTATAATTCAGTCCAAGTCTGGACTAACATAACATATCCAAAATAAGGAGTGGACAAGTCCCACTCTCAGCATGCACAAAATATCAGTATGATCTCTCATCCTCTCAATAGAAATCAAAATTAAGCCGCTTATCCAGTGATCCATCATCCTAGTAGTGGTCCATAGAGGGCTCCGGATCATAGTATTCTTCCTCTATCCAAGGCTCCGTGCCATAGACATCGAATGTAACACGTGCACCTACCGAAGTCAATAATCGGCTGAGCATGGAATACTCAGTGATATACAAACTACTAACTAACAGTGAATAATATCATGAACATGCATAAGCTTAGAGAATAACATTCGTGAAAGTAGTTACCAAAACCTTTTTCTTAACAGTAGTAGCGTGAAAACAAAACCAAGTAAATCTTGTCATGTGATAATCATATTCTTGTGGGGTCTTGTGAATTCTTACGAAAGTTGGGATTCCTTGTGAGCATGCGAGGATCTGAGTATGCATGATTTTCTTGTGAACTTGCGAGCTTGTGAACTTGTGAGCTTCTGGGACATGACTACTTGTGAGTCGATGTATAGTGGGATTCCTTGTGAGCTTTGAAATGATCTTAGAACTTGTCACTTACCAACCCATAGTTTGGCTTTATCACTTGTGAGCTTGTGAGAATTCTTTTAATCAAAACCTTGCTTATGAACTTTTGGAAATACCATTTTCTTGTGAGAAATCATTGGATCATGCGAGACTTGTAAACATCATGCTAGACTTGTGAACATAAGGTGCATATAGTACTTGTGAATCTCATGGTGAACTTAGAAAAACTTGTAAACATGACATCATATTCATAGAATTTCAATAATAGTGATAGCTTACATCCCATACACCAATCATCATCCAATCATAAACATGGTATTTTGCCTTAAAAATAATAGCACAAGGTAGGTAGTAGAGTGTATCTACCTTAAAAGGAAGTTTTTACACTTCTGTGGAACAAAAATCAAGTTTGAGGAAGCTTGGTTGAAGCTTTGAGTATCCTGAACCTTAATTGGGAAAAAAAACCAAAAACCCCTCTTTTGATATAAGAATTTAAGAATCACCTTGGGTAGAAAATCCAAGCTCTAAAACACCAAAAATAGTAAAATACCAACCTTAGAAGCAAGGATTTAGCTTCACTTTGGTCTGAGGAGAACGGTTTGAGAAATCAAGTGTTCTTCTTCTTCTTCTCTTCTTCAACCTCTCAAAAATCCAAGCTTACGGTTTGAGTAGATTAATCTCATGAATTCAGATCTTATTTATAGTTCCAGGGTTGCCAAAACCCCTAAAGTCCTTGAAAATATCTCAAAATATCTCCCAAGGTCGGTGGAAGAGTTCTGGGCTGTTACAACGTCATTTTTGGCCATTTTGGGGCTGACTCGTCGACGAGTGACGCTCACTCGTCGAATAGTGAAGTCCACTCGTCGACTAGTGAAGTTATGACAGACCTGGGTTTTTCCCGCTTTGGTATTTCGACTATAACTTTTGACTCGCTTATCCAATTTTGATGATTCAACTTGCGTTGGATTCGTATTTCAAAGGGGAACAACTTTATATTTTGTAAAATTTCTAATTCTTCTTTATTCATGGACCAAATTTCCCATAAAGCTGACTGGGCCGAAAATAAAATTCAGTAGCCCAGATTTTCAGTAGACTTGTTTTCGGAAATTTGATGTTTAAACCATCCTTGACTTAAAATCTGAAAATGTGATAAACATGAACCTCAAAGAGGGTTTCGATATATTTCCAAATATTCAAGAATCACTCAATTCTGATCAGCGGTAAGAATACTAGAGCTCATCAAAGTTGAGGGTATGTTTAGGCATTCCTTTCTTTGACACTTAGAGTATGTTATACTCTCATTTTTCATTTATGCCTAACCCCCAAAAACACTTTTCATACATATTTTGATTCATTCAAAACCTCATTTCATCATAAAACATGAATCCATAATGTCATTAAGGCTTTAGGCCTTGAAGGCACTATTTATAGCACTATTCACATGAACAGTAAACCTAAATTCCGGGGCTCTATATCCTCCCCCCTTACAAAAATTTCATCCTTGAAATTAGGATGATACAAAAACATACCAAGGAACAAAATACATAGAATCCCACAAAAGAAACTATACAAACAAGTGAGGGTACTTTTTCCTTACTTTGGTCTCACGCTCCCATGTAGCCTCTTCCTTGGAATGATGCTGGCACTTCACAAGGACAAGTGGAATAGTCTTGTTGCGCAAGACTTGATCTTGATGATCCAATATCTGAGCTGGTTGCTCCACTAAGGTGAGATACTCTCGAAACTCCACAGGATCAAGATCAATGACATGCTAAAGGTCCAACGCATATTTCCTAAGCATGTAAACATGAAAGACGTTATGGACCGCCACCATGTGAGGAGGTAAAGCCACTCGGTAAGTGACTTCTCTGACTCGTTTGATCACCTCAAAAGGTCCCATATACCTCGGGCTAAGCTTCCCCCTCTTGCTGAACCTCATGATTCCCCAGCTCGGAGAAATCTTCACAAAGACTCGATCCCCAACCCGGAATTCCAAGTCTCTATGGTGAGTGTTGGCATAACTCTTCTACCTGTCTTGGGCAGTCTTTAGCCTCTCCCGAATGATCTTGACCCTATCTGCGGTTTGCTCAATCAACTCAGGACCCAATACCTTTCTCTCACCAACTTCATCCCAGTAACGAGGAGCTCTACAACTTCTCCCATACAAGACCTCGAAAGGTGTCATCTGGATGCTCGCCTGGTAACTGTTGTTATAGGCAAACTCAACCAAAGGCAAATGATCCTCTCAACTACCCTGAAAGTCTAACATGCAATCTCTGAGCATATCCTCAATCACATGGTTCATCCTCTCGGTCTGCCCATCTATCTGAGGATGAAAGACGGTACTGAAATCTAACCGAGAACCCATAGCACTCTAAAAGCCCTTCCAAAACCTGGATGTAAACCTAGGGTCTCGATCAGATACGATGGAAATTGGTACCCCGTGCAACCGAAGCACCTCCTTGGTGTACAAGGCTACAAGCTGGCTCATGCTGTACGTAGTCCGATAGGGTAGGAAATGCACAGACTTTGTCATTCGATCAACGACAACCCAGATAGCATCAGATCCCCTTGCCATCCTTGGCAAATCAACTATGAAGTCCATCGAGATATTCTCCCATTTCCACTCTGGAATAGGGAGGGACTGTAAAAGACCTGCTGGCCTCTGATGCTCAGCCTTCACCTACTGGCACACCAAACATCTAGAAACATACTCTGTGACTTCCCTCTTCATATTTCACCACCAGTAGAGCCTTTTGAGATTTTGGTACATCTTAGTACCTCTAGGATGTACCGTATACTTAGACCGATGAGCCTCATCCAAGATCTCACTCCTCAACACCGCGTCAGCGGGAACACACATCCTACCTTTGAATGTGATGGCACCATCACCATTCAAAGCAAACTTCTGGCCGCCACTGCTAACTGACTTGTCTCAGTAAGCAAGCAACTCTTTATCCGAACTCTGTAATTCCTTAATTCGAACTAGGATATAAGGCTTTATCGCAAGATTAGCCATGATTAGCCCAAAAGTAGGAATGCTGAAGCTAGTATCGAGGTTTGCCATTTCCTCCAACATCTTCCACTCGTGAACCATCATGTGAGCCAAGTGTCCAGAAGACTTCCTACTAAGAGCGTCTACTACCACATTAGCCTTGCCTGGGTGGTACTGGATAGATAAATCATAGTCCTTTATGAATTCCACCCATCGACGCTGCCTCAGATTTAGCTCCTTCTTGGAAAATAGATACTTCAAGCTTTTGTGATCCATGAACACATCAAATTGTTCCTCATAAAGGTAGTGTTGCCAAATCTTCAGTGCAAAGACAACTGCAGCAAGCTCTAGATCGTGCGTAGGATAGTTCTTCTCACGGTCTTTCAACTGTCTGGAAGCATAGGCAATGACCTTCCAGTGCTGTAGACTGACAGGTTAGTGCTAGTCAAAACCGGTTAAAATTTCAACTGAACTTGACGGCATACACTAGGAAACATTATTGGTATGCCTATATTACCTTATTGTATGCTGTCATGTATTATTATGTACCTATAGACATTGGGTGATTGTTGAAATTAGGGTGGAGACAAGTTGGTTTCTAAGTTAGACTCATGTTTTGCTATTGTCCTCAAGGATTAAATTATGAGGTGTGGCAATATGGGTCGCGGTTACCATACTAGAGGGGATGGAAGTAATGCTTCGGTAGGGGACGAGCAACCTGACCTTACACACGTCGTGGATTCGATAGCTGAGACCTTAGCTATGCTCGTAGGCAGGCAACCTGCCACTCCCTTGTCCGTTGCAGCACTAGTCCCTGCTCCTCCAAACGGAGTACAGGCAGAGATCGAGGCATTTTGGAGGATGAGGCCTCCGATATTCTATGGTAGCATAGACCCATTGATTGCAGAAGCATGGGGTAGGGAGCCAAAGAAGAGGGATAAAACGACTCAATACCAGACCTCCGGACATACACAAGTACAGAGTCCTACTACACCCCAAAATTCTCATCCGTTTGCCCCACCGGCTTCACGCCCGGCTACCACTCAGGCACCTCACCTCGCACTATCTCAGGCCACGGGATATGCGCCCTCCATCTACTCTTATGAGATTTGCACCCCATGCGACCGAAGACATCAAGCAGGAGATTACCAGAAAGCATTAGGCGGATGCTTCCACTGTGGTCGGCGGGGCCACATGATCAAAGATTGTCCTCGTCGTCAGATGCCATCTCATTCTCAGGGGAGTAGGCCTCCGGTTAGACAGTTACCTCAGTAGGGCTCTACGCAGGCACCGAGGTCCCAACAGCCCACACAGCCATCTCGTCAGGCTAACCAGGGGCAAGCCTTTGCCATATCAGGATGGGAGGCTCAGGCGCCAAATGATATGGTGTAGAGATGTGAGAGAGAGAAAGAAATCTTGTTTTGCAAAGGATGATGTAACGTCGTATTTCCGTATATTGCGTATGGGTATAAATGTACTATATGTTGTATGCAAGTTTCTTTACTTTCGTCGGTATTTAGTAGTATGGAAAACCTAAGTGCTTTGCCAGTAAATGAGTGCCTAGCCTCGGGTTGTTCAAAGAAGGAGTAGTACGTCCTTTTGGTAGACATAGGCAGCTGAGTTCGATGTCTTTAGGACTATAGGTTGAGTGTGGGGAAGATATCTCTGCCTGATTTTGTGTAGTCCAAATTTTGAGGATGAAATTTTTATAAGGGGGGTAGGATGTAGCACCCTGGATTTCTTCAACATGTATTAAGGCCTTAAGGTCATTTGCTTGAATTGAAAGTTGGATTTCCGAAGTCGGATCTATTGAAAATCCGAGTTTCTAAACTCCATTTGCGGATCAGTCAACTTTAGGGACAATTTGGTCAATAAATAAAGTAGAATTTGAAAATTATAAAATTCTAGAAATGTTCCTTTTCGAATAACGAACCCAATGCAAGTTGAATCGTCAAAATCAGACGAACAAGTCAAAAGTTATGATCGAAACACGAAAAAGGGAAAATCTGAAAATTTTCTGTGAGTTACGAACGATCGTACAGACCCTACGAACGATCGTAGGTGAGCTACGATCGATCGTAGAAATTTACGATCGATCGTAGAATCTCAGGAATAGTCAAATATCTCTATAACGGTTACGATCGATCGTAGAAAACTACGAGTAATCATAGCATATTTACGATCAATCGTAGATCGTGAACCCAGAATTTGTATTTGAGATTTTTAGGGTTTCTCCTCCTTGCCTATAAATAGGGGATGGTATTTGGGGGTTTTGGTTTACCCTAAACCTAAAGAGAGCCTAAGAGAGATTGAGAGAAGAAGAGGGTTTCCAAGAGGGGTTTCATCTTTGAGGAGAGATTAAGCAAGTGGGTGACCTAGATCACTCCCAAAGGCTTGGATTCTTCAAATCCAAGGGAAGTTTCATGAGAAACGCCTCCTCCAAGATCGGTAACATCTCCGCCCACATTTTGGAGGTTTTCCCTCATCTTATTGAAGGTCAGTACCATATGCTACCCTCCTAGCTCATATCCTCTTTTCTTCCCTTCTTTCTAGTTTTCCTAAAGTATGAACATAATAAAAGATGGATTATGGTGTGGAAATGGATGTGGGCCGATGGATGTCGTGTGGATGTGTTGTGATGAATGAAATGGGAAGGGTATTGTACAAATAATGAATACACATGTATGTTGTGAACATAAACTCATCTAGAAAAACTTGGTATAGGCTTTAACCAATAATGTACACACCACATGTTTGATGAAATGCCAAGGTGAAGAAAGTGAATTATAAACCAAGAAAGTTATGATTTAAAGGGTATGAAATTGCTAGGGTTTATGATAGTGTGTTTAATTGCCTTTTTCCGATGGTATGAATAATTACGTGTTGAAATAAATGTCATGCTATACTTTGTTGAATCTCAAATGTCATATTAAATTCCAAGTTAAAGCATGTACACGATTTCACGAGCACGGCATGCATGACATGGTTTACCGGTGTTTTCAAGAATAAGGGTTGGTAATTAGAGGTTGGGCATATCTTAAGATATGTTTTGCCTCGCTTTTGACAAGAACAAGCATTGCACATGAGGGAGTTTACACTTCCCTCCCTTCAAGATTGAAATAGGGGTCTCCCCTCACTCAAAAGTGCATCTCATTGAAAGAAGGGTCTCCATTCCCTCTCAAGTGCATCTCATTGAAAGAGGGGTCACCCCTCCCTCTCAAGTGCATCTCACAAGTTACATGAACTTGTTTAATTTCCAAGCAAGCAAGCATGATCCCATGGCATGAAATTCATGACACGACATGACACGCAATACAAGACAAGCACGACTCGACAAATCAAGCAAGACAGAACATGAGAAGACAAGTTTTCAGACACAAAAGGATTATTTCAAGTCAAGTTAAGCACATGATGTTTTCAAGAGTTTTTCCAGCTTCTATATGATACAAGCATGAACTATAAACTGTTTACTTTTCTTGTTAATTATATGAACTGCTTCCTGCTTTACTCTGTTATTATTATGCTATGACTGCTGGTTGGTATTTGGTACCCGCTGAGTATTCTATGATCAGCCGTACTTCTCATGTCGGCAAGTGATAGTGGAGCGGTGGTTCCTTTTGACATTTGTGCTCCTGGCCTATGGGTGGAAGAGGAGTAAGTTGAGTAACCTACAGAGGAGCCTCATGTCGACGAGTACTATTAGGTGGTAGATTCTGAGTGATTATGGGTAAAGTGTGAGAGATTATGTTCCTGTATTTTGGCGGGCCTGTCTGTACCTTCTTTTGTTTTCCCTTTTTGTACAACTTGGATCATGTATATACGTAGATTTTTTGTTAGACTTTCGCTGTGCTATGTACGTAGAACACCAAATTATACGTAGAACACCAAATTATAATATTATAAATACTCTGATGACTTGATGTGATGAATATGAGAGTACTATACAATTACGTCTGGTAGTGTTGTGTAGTATTATGTGCTATATTGTTTGCATACTATATGTTACGTGCTAAGTGAAAACCAATGCTTTATGAACGAATTCCCAGTTAGACTCATGAGTTGGGTGATGCTCAGGCTAGAGTCCAGCCTAGGTGTTATTTGACAAGGGGATGGTAGGTCCTTTGTCATACACTGTGTTATGGAGTCTTGGTAGGGAATAGCCTTCCGAGTGAGTCTATAGGATTCTCCTTCATCTTACAAGTTTTGTAAATTTAGAGTTATTATGAAAATAGGGACATAGGTTTTGATATATACTATTATGCGTATCCGGTGTAATTTGACTTGTTAAACTATACTTAATGCATCTAACATCACAAATGAGCATGAGTCGCACATCACGGTATGACGGTAAATCCATGTGAGTTCATGTAACCCCACGACTAGTAGAAACAGATATAGATATCAATATATATATATATTTACTCAAAGAACAGATAAAATTTTAACAACTCAGGGATGTTTGATGCATGCTTCTAGGTACAGTTGCGCATTATCTGCAGCACGTCCTAGACTCAATGCTCAGTCCCCAAATGAAAATAATTTTGGACAAACACATGGATGTCTGATGCACGTTTCTAGATACAGATGCGCATTTATTCTACACCACGTTCTAAACCTTGTGCCCAGTCCAAAATGATAAATAAATTATAAACTCCAAGGATAGCTTGCATTTCATACATGGCATGCACATTTATACATAATATAAGCATCACGCATAGCATGAGCATCACGCACATTCATACCTAGCATGCACTCCATACATGGCATAAGTGTAGCACCCCAGACTTTTCCATCCTTAATTAATAGCACTTTCGTAGCCAATTGGCCTTTCACGTAGTCTAATTAATAAATAATGGAGAAATTGAAAATTCTGAAATGTTGGAAATGTGCCTTTTCGAAAGACGAATCCAACGCAAGTTGAATCATCAAAATCCGACAAACGAGTCAAAAGTTATGGCCAAAATACCAAGTAGGGAAAAATGAGGGAAAACAACAAAGTCTGGGATGTGCGATCGATCGCAGGTTTGGTGCCATCGATCGCATACAGTCAAAATGGGTCCCAAGGTCTCTGCACCATATACGATAGATGAGGTCTCAGGTGTGACAGATCGCAGTGATCTGCGATCGATCGCAAATATGTGCGATCGATCACAAATATGTGCGATCAATTGCATACAGAGGGAAATCAGACCAAAGTGCTCAGGTTCAGGTGCGATAAATCGCAACCATGTGCGATCGATCGCAAGGACCTACGATCAATCGCAGATAAGTGGCGATCGATCGCACACGGTAACTGGTGCCAGATTTGGGGGTTTTAAACCCTTGTCTTGTTTAGGGATCCCATTTTGGGTATTTCCTAAACCTAGAGGAGAGGAAGAAGAGAAAGAGGAGAAGGGAGATTGTAGGAGAAATCCAAGAAGGAATCTTGGGATTGAGATCAAGGGAGCAAGCTTGAAGGATTCCAAGCCTAGAACCATCCTCAATCAAGGGTTTCCTCAAAGATCAAGCTTGATCTTCAAGGTTAGTACACTCTACTAACTTCCCTAGCAATAATCTAGTTCCTCTTTTGAAAAATCATGATGTGGATCTTGTATTTTACCTTCCTTGAAACATACCATATACCCTAAACCTAAAACAAGATAAATGTGGATGAAGGGTGGGATGTGTGAATAGATGAAATGGTGTTGAGGCGATTGGATGCCGTGTTGGTTGATGAATGTGTTGGAAAATGGAGGATGGGTATTTCAAACATAATGAATACACGTGGCGTGGTGTGGTGAAATATATGCATTAAGAAATTGAAATGAAACGGCTATTAATGTGATGCTTGCCAAGTGTTTGATAAAATGCTTAAATGATGTTTGAACGAATGGACTTAAATTATGAAAGCATGGATTAAGTTATTATTGTTAAATGCCTACTTTGATCAAATGCCCTATATGCTATCTACATTCCCTTATGCTTATATACGAAATGGAAATGCTATACTTATGCGATCCTCTCATTATAGCATGTCATCATGATTGTCACTATTGGCACGCACACAAGCACGCATGTTTGCATGAACCGCGTTTTCAAGAGTATATGCATATAATAAATCAACAAGAAAACATTGCATGTCAAGGAGGTTGGTAGCCCAGTGGTGTGCGGGTACTAGCCTCTGGCTCACAAGAAAACTAAAACAAGTAAATGAAAACACTATATGTCAAGGAGGTTGGTAGCCCAGGGATGTGCGAGTACTAGCCTCTGGCTCACAAGAAAACAATATGTCAAGGAGGTTGGCAGCCCAGGGAGGTTCGGGTGCTAGCCTCTGGCTCACAAGTAAATGAAACATGTCAAGGAGGTTGGTAGCCCAAGTGAAGGGTACTAGCCTTTGGCTCACAAGAACAGGCTCACAAGAAAAGATTCACAAGTATACAAGATGAGACAAGACACGCATGCATGATTTTCACAAGCAATACCGAGACATGAAACGAGTTTTCCAAGCATGAGTTTTATCGGAGTTTTCGCATCCATGCACGCATGTCAAGATAATGATATTGCTTCATGTTCAATACTGTTTATCTCATGATACTACTGTTGCTTTGAATTGATACCTTGTATTGTGTTCACCCTTGTTGTGCTTTTATTATTGCTATGGTTAGCTAGTTGTTTGTACTTGCTGAGTATTCCATGCTCAGCCATACCTTTATGTCGGCAGGTACCGAGGAAGCCCTTGACACGGAGCCTTGGGTCGAGGAAGATTATGTGGAGGAGAGAGAGCCGTCTATCCCGTTATAGTCTCAAGCGGATAGAGACCTCGACGTGTGACCGTACCTTGACTACTGTTGAGGGGAGAGTACAAGAGGGTTCTTTTGTGTATGTTGACATTTTGATAGGTGGGCCTGTCCACCTTAGACTTAGATATGTTTTGTGTATATGTTTACTTGGAATACAGACTATCTTGTGTAGAAAAGAAAAAGTTAGTTCACGTTTCTGCATCCATGTTTAGCTTCCGTGCTCTGATTATTATTCTTATTGTATCACATTAGCCTTGTTTGCTTTAGGAAGGTTTGGCAAGTACGAATAGTCACACCTAAAGTATCCCTTAACTCCTAGGGGGTATTTTGGGGCGTGACAGAGGTGGTATCAGAGCTCTAGGCATTAGAGTCCCTAGGGTCACTTAGTACTCGATACCATAGTTGAACAAGGCATTAGGTGTTAGGAAAGATTCGTATTCCAAGTATAGGCTAACAAGTTGTCTTAGTCAAAATAGGTTGGACTTCAACCAAATTTAGAGTCCTACGCTAGGAACACGGATTGTATGATATGCGATTGTTATGTCAACCATGTGTGCACTGCTTTATGCTTAGTGAATATGTTTTGAACAAATGGGTAAATTATTACTAAATGCGTATCCAAGTTAGACTCATGTTGTATTGTCGTTCTTAGGAGTAATCATGAGACGTAATACTCGGGGTTGCGGGTACAACACAAAGAGCAATGGAAGTAATGCTCCATCGGGTGATGATCAACCCGACTTTGCCCAAGCCTTTGCTTCAATAGCCGAGACTTTGGCCATGTTGGTGGCAAGGCAACCGGCTACTCCCCCAAATGCCGCACTTATACCCGCCCCTCCTAAGCTAGCTCAAGCCAGAAAGAGGCTTTTTAGAGGATGAGGCCTCTAACTTTTTGTGGAAGCATTGATCCACTGGTTGCCGAAGGATGGGTTCGGCAATTAGAGAAGATATTCTCAGTGTTGACACCGACTGAGGCTGAAAGGGTCACTTGGGCCGCCTTTATGCTTGAAGGCGAGGCTGATAATTGGTGGAGGTCCGCACTCAGGACCCGAGATTTGACCCGGCAAGGTCCAGAGTGGACATGGGCCGAGTTCTTGGACGTCTTTTATAAGAAGTACTTTCCCGTTGGGATGAAGGAGAAGAAAGAGGTTGAGTTCATTACCTTTGAGCAAGGTAATATGTCTTTACCCGCCTACGAGGCTAAGTTCTCAGAGTTGTCTTGATTTGCTCCTCACATGATTGCTACCGAGGCTATAAAAGCCCAGAAATTTGAGAGGGGGTTGAAGACCTACCTCAAGGATCGAGTCTCAATGTTCAGACATGAGACATATTCAGAAGTTATGGACGAGGCACTTTTGACCAAGTCGAACTCCTAGGATTTTTTCAAAAGAAGAGGAATGGAGAGGGGCCAGTCTAGTAGCTTGACAGAAAAGAAATCTAGAACCATGTCGTACCAATCCGTAGGGCTGGCACAGTCATAGAGGATGTACTCTGCACCACAGGCTCCTCGCCCTTTTGCTCCACTGGCTTTTCGCCCGGCTTTCAGTCAGGCTACTCACACCGCAGTGACTCAGGCTACAGGATATGCTCCTCCCACCTATTCGTATGATATATGCACCCTTTGTGGAAGGAGGCATCCAGCGGGGGAATGTCGGAGGGCTACCGAGAGTTGCTTCCATTGTGGTGACCAAGGCCACATCGTTAAAGACTGTCCCCGACGTCACTTACCAGCTCAGTCTCAAGGGAGCAGGCCCCCGTTTAGGCAGACATCTCAGCCTAGCTCTTCTCAGGCTTCGAGGGCCTCGCCACTCATCCGGCCACCTCTTCAAGCAACTCAAGGACGAGTCTTTGCCTTATCCGAATGGGACGCACGTGCATCCGATGATGTCGTGCAAGGTACGCAAGAGTTTTAGAGCTTTAAGTTGTGAATAAATTACTATAATGTGATGTGTTGTTATTTATGCTAAGGGTTACCTATGTATGATATGAATTCTTGTCTAAAATCTATTGATGTTAGCGTTTAATCGCACAGGCGCATTATAGTGAACGAGTGTCTCGCCTGAGTGTTGATCGACACAGGATCCACTCACTCTTTTGTCTCACCCAGTTTTGCAAAGGGCTTTCCGACTGAGGCTACTCCGTTGGAGCGGGAGTTGACCATTGCAACTCCACTTGGCAAGTCAGTTGATACGGACAAAATATTTAAAGATTGTGTGGTTCAAGTAGGGGAGAATGAGCTGTTAGCCGACCTTATCATTTTAGATTTCCAAGATTTAGACTTTGACGTCATTCTTGGTATGGATTGGCTAGCGACTCACCACGGACATGTTACGTGTTTTGAGAAGGGGGTGAATTTCAAACCGGAAGGAGTAAAGGCATTCCACTTTCGGGGATTACAAGGAAGAGACATAGCTCGCTTTACGACTGAAATTTATCCAGATCAATGATTTCTAAGACCTAGAGGGGGGGTGAATAGGTCTATCTAATAATTTCTAACCAATTTTAATTTTTCAATTAATATGTTTAAAAATCAATGATTAACTCAATCAGACAATCCACACAAATCAAACACAGAAGATTTTTACGTGGAAAACCCTAACGGGAAAAAACCACGGGACCTTGTCCAGCAATAAACTTCACTATGAAAAGATATCAAGTACAAGATAAGACCTTACCAAAACAGAAACTATGTTCCTAGGTATAGACTCTTACTCTTGATTTCCACGAACCAGCAGGTTCGATCTCCGCCTTAGCAGCTTCGGTTCCACACCGACCAAATCTTTTCAAGCAACTTCAAATCCACGATCACACACGATCGATCTCCTTCCACGAAGGCTCCGGATCAAACACCGGACACACACACAAGGTGTAGGGTTGTGAATCAATTTAGTAAATTTCAAACCCTAGAGGGATCTCATACAGATCTGAGATCACACAATGCAAGATCAAAGATTTTAATCTATACTTGCATTCTCTAGGATCTAAGAAAGAGGAGGGATCACAAAGATCTAATTAAAAACACTTAGAAAAACCCTAGAAGAGTTTCTCAGACCTCTACTCTTTCAAAAATTATCAAAGACACGAATTAGGTCTCTCAAAAGTTGTTTATATAGGGTTAAAAAAAGAATCCAGAAAAAGAAAAATTCTTTTTACGGGGACCGATCGATCGGTGCTCACAACCGATCGCTCGGTTCACAACCGATCGATCGGTTCTAATGACCGATCGCTCGGTCTTAAAACATCTCTCTGGAAATTTTCCCCATACAAATATTTAGTCCAGTCGATAGCCACCGATCGCTCGGTAGGCCACCGATCGATCGGTCGCAATACCGAGCGATCGGTTGAGACAGAATTTTTGCCAAAATTAATTCATTTTATTTTTATTTGATTCAACTAAGATCAAATAACTTTGGTAGGCTTAAATCTATCCTCCTAGGTATTTTTAGAGTTATCTAAGTCAAATCAAACCTAGGTAGGGGTCTCTAAGTCCATTACCTGTCTAGATCCGGAGTAGAACCTTTTTCTTCTCTTTCTTCTATCTTCTTTAAGCTTTAGCTCTTCTCTTCTTTTCTGACAAGTTGAACATGACTCGAGGACTCGACTCAACTGACCTATCTAATGATCACGGAATTTGCCAACACCTATTTAGGGATTTACAATCTCCCCCTTTGGCAATTCCGGGACAAAACAAAACTAATTCATATACTAGGTTCAAATTTTCCCAATTGATTCAAAAATGGAAAATTGACCTTTACATGACTCAAAAATAATTACATGACTGTTGACATGTTAACTTGTCATGATTTACCAAACTTAGAACCTGTTTGCCTGCACATGCTAAATCAAAAACCTGTGAAGTATGGGAAATAACATATAGGATGAAAATATGTATAACCATTCAAAACCATTCACAATCCATAACAGGTTAGTATTCCAAAAGAACCATTCAAAACCATTCACAATCCATAACAGGTTAGTATTCCAAAAGAACCATTCATCATCCATAACACAATCTATAACCATTCATCATCCATAACATATTCTCCCCCTTTTTGGCTCGAAATGCCAAAGGTGGATTAGAAAAGAAAATCATAAACCATTGAAAGGAGATGAGATAGAAAGTAAGGAGCATAAACCATTCAAATATATATATCCATAACAAGTCAATAATAACCAAGAAGGTTTGTACTAAGTACAACCAATTCAAAGTACATCAAAATGGTAAACAAAGTCTGTCACTCGACTAAAAAACAACTTCTATCACGAACCATCACTCTTGCTCATCATCAGAAGTGAGCTGTGACTCATAGTAAGTTCGAAAATCTCGAACATCTCTCTGTACTCCAAGCACTGCTGCATCGAGAGATCCAAGTCGACCACGAACCTCTGTAGTAAACTCCTCGTATGAAGAAATATGAGTCCTGAGATCCATCTGCATCTCTCTCATCATCCTCCCAAGATCGTCCATAGTGGTAGGAGGAGGACGAGATGACCCAGCACCAACTTCTGCTCCCTCCTCTGTATCTCGAACTGAGGCATGTGAAAAACTCTGAGCTAGGGTCTTTGTGGTGATTGGACCCTTAGGAACTCGAGTTGGAACACCAGGAGGAGCGATAACTCCTTGAGAACCAAGAAGTTTAGTGATGAGTGAACCAAATGGTAGGGCTCCAACTGCTGTATTAGTTTGATGGGCTTGGATCATCAAGTCAATGATGTGAGCGGCAAGATCAATATCACGCCCACGTAGAAGACTAAACAAAAATCTAGCTCTTTCTTCCCTAAGGTCCGCAGTATGAACCTTTGGATGGATATTTGCACTCATAACAAGGTTTACTAGTCTAGCATCCTTAGTGAGTTTCGCCACTTCAATAAGAGACCCAACCCAAAACGAAGGAGTACCACTTAGAAAGGTAACTACATGTTCCATGGAGTCTTTATCCTCATCAGTTTTATAATTATAAGGATAATATGCATTTGGAACTCTAGGACATCCAAGGAATTTAGAAACCAAATCAGCATTTATGATAACAGATTGTTCTAATGCTCGAGATTTGAATGACCATTTTTTCTGGTTGATTTCAGAAAAATTAGAGTAAAATTCTCTAACTAACTGGACAGAAGCAGGACCGGATAAGGTAAGTATACCTTCCCATTGACGATCGGAAATTAGAGTAGGAAGATAATAATCACCAAAATCAGAAATATGTATGTCCCTTTCAACCATAACACCTTTCTTACTAAAATACTCACTATAGAGTTGAGCAGCAGTAGGACTGATAAACTGGGATAACTTATTAGACTGGGAAGATGAAGCTTTACCTTTATTTTTCCGAGTTTTATCAGCCAGAGATTTTTGACGATTCTCAATTGTAGAATCAATCATTCTACGAATTGGCCTGTCCCCTATGGAAATACCATGCCCTATTGGAGTGAAAGTAAAGGGCTCTAGGTTTTCCTCATCTTGAGGAGGATCCTCTTGGTTGTTGAGGACCAACCTCCGACGTTTGGGGATGCCAGACATGAGATATGCAAGTAGGATTAACGACAAAACGAACGCCATTGAAGAAAATGCAAGAAATGATGCCCTAGATGAGAAAATCAATCTAAAGCAAAGAAAATGCACAACTCTTACCTTTTAGATCCTTGGGAAACCTTTAGAGTAGAATGGAATGTTCGTAGGAAAGATTTGGAGGAGAGGAAACCGAGAGATCGCTCTGGAGATCGGAGAACAAGTGAACAAAAAAAATAGAAATGAGGGTTTTATAACCCTGTTCACGAAAGACCGATCGATCGGTCTTTAGCACCGAGCGATCGGTGCTCTGAAAATTTTTCAAAAATTTTCACAGTTAAAACCTTTTCTCCCCCTCAACCAATGGAACATTTAAAATACATTTTCACCTCAAAATGACCAACTAATAAAAAATTTGCAATATGTGATTTCATCAAAATCATAGATAATAATCACCCAAGAATTGATATATCAAGTATAGGCATAAACAAGGATTATGAAAACATTAATTGATTTTCACTGGTGATTAAATATGGTATTTGCATCAAATTCACAATCAGAGTCAAGATACAATTAGAAGTAATGTGAATATGAAATCAAAATTCATTACTTGACTCGTTGAATTGGTTTCCTTCCTTAATCTAGATTTTGACATTATATATCAAATGGGACTCTAAAATTTTCAAAAACTAGTGTTAAAACCAATAATCATCCATATTTATCTGATGAGCAATTTTTACCCCATATTTGACTAATAAATTATTTCATTTCTTTTTCAGTCAAATTGTACTCATTATGTAAATTCTTTTTGGAGTACACATATATAGACACTAGCACACTGGTGACTTTCACTCAAGTGAGAAGGTAGCTCTTTCTAATGACAGTAGGGGCTTTCACACTAGCAATCCATATAGATACCTACTGTTTGTCTAGGTAGCCATTACTTACTGTTTGCATTCACTAGTAGCTATCACACAAACTCACAGGTAGTCCTCTCCATGTCAATAATTTTTATATCTAGGGGGCTCACCTTATGGAATTTTTTATGACATTGGTTATACTAGATTTGATTAATCTAGGGAACCATATGGTATAATATCAGAACCTTTATTTAGGAACTAAAACCATCTAAATAATCAGTCAGAGTGCTTGTGCAAATTAGAACATCATTGTATGCTCAACTCTAACTGAGGTTAATTAGCATGACCAAATTCAATCACAAGATCGAACCAACAATTGAACTTTCCTATTTTATTCAATCCTATGATATATTTATCCTTGGATTATATAGTTAAATATGATTTCAAGGAAATAACATTAAGCTAAAAGATAGGATAAATAAGTTCATACAACCACATTATTTTTTGCAATATTTTTCAATTTTTTTTTTTTTTTTTTTATTTATTTTTATTACTTAAAGAAAATAACAAAAAAAATAGCTCTATGACTTAAATAGAACATGAAAAACACATAGGCTATAAAACAAGTACTCCATTACTCAACTCCACACAAACCGATGGATTTCCTAAGGAGTTCAAACCTAAGGGAATCTAAAGGTTTTGTGAGAATGTCCGCATATTGATTCTCTGTTTGGACATACTCAATAGACACAACTTTTTGCTCAACAAGATCACGGATGAAGTGATGCCTAATGTCTATATGCTTTGTGCGAGAGTGTTGCACAGGATTTTTGGAGATATTGATTGCACTTGTGTTATCACAATACACAATCATAGTGCTTTGATCAATTCCATAATCCTTCAACATCTGTTTCATCCACAGAAGTTGGGTGCAACAACTACCAGCTGCTATATACTCAGCCTCGGCTGTAGACAAGGAAATGGAATTCTGCTTTTTGCTAAGCCAAGCAACCAAGCAGTTTCCAATATAGAAACACCCGCCGGAGGTGCTTTTCCTATCATCAGTATTTCCAGCCCAATCAGCATCAGAATACCCCACAACAATGACATTTGTATCGAAAGAATACCAGAGGCCTAAGGACAAAGTTCCACTCACATAGCGAATGATACGCTTGACAGCAACTAAGTGAGACTCTTTGGGATTTGCTTGATAACGGGCACATGCACCAACACTAAAGGCTATGTCGGGTCTAGTAGCAGTTAGGTAGAGCAAACTACCAATCATGCTTCTATAATTAGTCTGATCGACATCCTTCCCTGAAGTATCTTTACTAAGTTTTATAGTAGTACTCATAGGAGTCCTAGCATGCTTAGCAAAACTCATTCCAAATTTCTTCACTAAATTTTTTGCATATTTGATTTGAGATACTGAGATCCCAGAATCCAATTGCTTGATCTGAAGACCAAGGAAGAAACTTAGCTCACCAACCATGCTCATTTCAAATTCATTTTTCATTTGTTCAGCAAATGAATGAGCATGTAAGTCTAATGTGGAACCAAATACAATGTCATCAACATATATCTGGGCGATGACAATATCACCTTTCACTTTCTTTATGAAAAGGGTTCTGTCTACTCCCCCTCTCGAAAATCCGTTTTCCAAGAGATAAGTAGTCAGCCTCTCATACCAAGCTCTTGGAGCTTGTTTTAAACCATAGAGGGCCCTTTTAGTCGATAAACTTGATCAAGGTGATGTGGATCTTCAAACCCTTTTGGTTGTTCCACATAGACTTCTTCATGTAGAATGCCATTCAGAAAGGCACTCTTAACATCCATTTGAAAAAGTTTGAATTTCATATTACAAGCCACAGCTAGAAGAATTCTTATTGATTCTAGTCTGGCTACAGGAGCAAAAGTTTCATCGAAGTCAATACCTTCAATTTGGGTATATCCTTGTGCAACTAACCTAGCCTTATTTCTTATGATAGTACCTTTTTCATCAGATTTGTTCTTGAAAATCCATTTGGTACCTATCACATTTGTATTATTAGGCCTAGGTACTAAATACCAAACATCATTCCTAGTAAACTGAAGTAACTCTTCTTGCATTGCATTTATCCAATTATCATCTGCAAGAGCTTCAGCTACATTCTTGGGTTCAAAAGATGAAGTATAGCAAATGTAGCTAACTTCATTTTCAATTTGTTTCCTCGTTCTCACTCCACTTTCAACATCACCAATAATATCAGTGGAGGTGTGAGGACTCATGACCCTAGGATGTGTAGGTTTTAATGGAGATGTTTGCTTATCAATAGGTGAAGTTGAAATAATTTCAACATCTTCATTTTCAGCACTTTCATCATCCTCACATTGCACATTTTCAACACCAGAGTCATCCACAATTACATTTATGGACTCCATAATTGTAGAGGTTCTCAAGTTATATACTCGATAAGCTCTACTGTTGGTGGAATACCCAAGAAATATCCCTTCATCACTCCGGGATTCAAATTTTCCCAGTTGCTCTCTATCCTTAAGGATATAGCATTTACTTCCGAATTCTCGAAAGTACTTTACACTAGGTTTCTTGTTATTCCACAACTCATATGGGGTTTTCCTTGTTCCAGGTCTTACAAAAACTCTATTAACTATATAGCAAGCAGTGTGAACTGCCTCAGCCCAGAAATGAGAAGCTAGATTGTTGCTATGAAGCATAACTCTAGCCATCTCTTGGAGAACCCTGTTCTTCCTCTCTACTACACCATTCTGCTGAGGTGTAATAGGTGCAGAAAATTCATGTTTGATACCAGACTCATCACAAAAGTCATTGTACTTAGAGTTTTCAAACTCCTTTCCATGATCACTTCGAATTCGAGTGATTGGGCATCTTTCTCATTTTGAATTTTCAAGCAAATACTTTTGAAATTGTCAAAAGCATCGGATTTCTCTCTTATAAATGCCACCCAAGACATTCTAGAGGAAATCATCAACCATGGACTAGGATGTATCGCTTTCCACCTAGACTTCAGTTCTTGTAGGACCCATAAGGTCCATATGAATTAATTCCAGTGGATATGAAGTAGCAATACTTGAAGTCTTCTTATGTGGGGTCCTAATTGGTTTACCAAGTGACATGGCCCACACCAGCAGTAGTTAGAAGGGCTTTCCCTAGTTTGGAACACCTCTCACAAAGCTCTGGCTTAGAGATTTTACATAGGTCTTTGAAAAAAGTTTCATGTGCCCTAGTCTTCGGTGCCACAAATCAACCTCCTCATTTCTAGTCTTATAACAGACATTTGAGGGAATGAAGGGAGTTATGCCGTCAACAATTGTCAGTGGTTCTAACCTTTCTAGAACACACTTACCTTTCATTAATGACTAAGCATTTTATTTTGGGGGGTGGTTAAGTGCACAGCATTGATATCCTCACATAGTGGACTTATGCTTATTAAAGTAGGATTTCAGTCCTCAACAAACAAGGCATCTTTCAATTTAGGTATGCCTGGTTGAAGGATTGATACCTTTCCTTGACTAAAGACTGCTGCCCATCACCAAAAGAATCAGGCCCATCAGGACACGTCCTCAAATTGAATAAATAAGGATTGTTACTGTAATATGCCGAGACTACACCCACTTAGAAGTTACCAATTTATGTGGTTGGGGCTTGTGCAAGGAAAGTAGTAATGAATGAACAAAGAAGCAACTTAAGGTCTCCTTTCCACATACACAGTCTTTTAAACTTTGTTTAGATCTGTGATAATTAATATTGTGTAGTTAGAGACATTTTTCATTTTTGTTCCTTGACTTTTTCTGTTTGTCAGGGTTTTTTTTCTAGTTTGTGATAAGTAAAATTATTCCTCTTGAATAATCATTTGGAAAAATTGCCTCTTGTCCTAGAGATTTGAGCAATTGTTACATCATCGCTCACCTTCTAGACTTTCAGCTTAGAACCCTGAATTGCCTTTGAAGA
>JABCRI010000347.1:0-26389 GCA_015143295.1 Tetracentron sinense | reverse complement strand
AGGCTGAATTCGAGGTAACACATCTCGATTCGAGCTTAGTTATGTAATTCAAACAGATGGTTTAGCTCGCATTCGAGATATTTGATGATTTGGGGATACCAATCTCGAATTTCGAGGCTTATCACCCTTTGTGTACTGAGCGCTCTTTTATAATGCAAGCAACAATCTCGAAATTAGGTCTTGGTAACCTAGTACGTTCAGGTGTCGACTGATATCTCAGAATGGGGCATCGTCCCGACTTCGGAGATTGTAGCCTTGCCTGAATACAGATTGTTGGCGAGCTTGATTCCGGCAGGAACTGTAATTGATCTATATTGTTCATCAAATTAAAATGCCATTATACAAGTCCGTACATACATCCAATGTCTGGGGAGAAGGTTGAACATACATTAATAAAAAGATGAATTTACATATAGGGAGGCCACGCATGATATAATAACTCCCGCAATGAAGTGCCCTCTTTGATCCCCCTCATAATCCAAGTTGTAGCATTCTGGTTTGTCTACATATACTTCTGTTCTAAACTTATCAGGGTCTTGCAATACATAAGATGAATTTACATATAGAATTTGCCTAAAGACACATGAATGGTGAAGATTGCCGTCCATGAAATAACCACTTCTCATTTGCGCACTAGGTGCTTCTCAAGAGCCGGATGTTCTCCCTCCCCAAATAACCACCTCCCACTTGAGCCTGCAATTAAAATTTTAAAAAATTAATACATAAATGTGATTAAAATTGCAAGACCCTACATTTTTTATCTATTCTCTTAAGTGGTATAAAATATAAAAAAGAATGGATATTGGAAGAATTTAGTTTTACCTGGTAATGTATATTTCTTTCTGTATATACGAACCACCAATTTCCACTCATATTGATCTCCATTGTAACGGTTAGTATTGGTGAAGGCTTCACCGAATAATTGTGGAGACACCTGATATATCCAACAATGAAGTTCAAATTTCTATTAGGAACAACTGATAGTTAGTAAGAGCATTAGAACTTACAGTCTTTATCCTGATTGGGCATTAGAACAACTGATAGTTAGTAAGACTTGGCAATCCCATCCATCATCTCGTAAGCTATCCGCTTTCGGAACTTGTTAACATCAATCTACAAATTAAAAATACGTTGAGCGTAATAGTGAGCCAGATAAATTAAAAATACTTGTTTGCATGAATAATGAATCATTCAGAAAAGGTGTAATACCTGCTTAAAATTAATCTCTAAATCGGAACATAGGAAATCCACATATTTTATCATGAATATTCCACAATCGTGCCTGATACACATAAACAACACATTTCATCAGTACATTCTAGGTAAAAAAAGTGATCCGTATTACAAGTAAATTGTTTATTTCATATAGACGTACGGATTATTCTGTTTCGGTAACTCAATGACCTCCCGCACCACCCACTCATGTCCTAGAGCCTCCACGTCGCCGCACATATGGAAAAGGGCAGGGATGCACTCTGTCAGTCCACGTAGTTCTGCTTCATTTCTTGTTCAGACATTGTCGAAGTATGAGTCCAGAATTAGGACCTCCCTTCTTGGAGGTTCCAACACCGCCAAGACCCAATGGTGGCTAGTAAGAAACGGGATGTACACCCTTTCAACCGACCACATGGCCGGTCGCCCATCCAGCCCCTCAACAATTGGGGTAATGTTAGTGTCTAATTTATTCCTAACAAGTCACGAATCGCAGAGTCATTTGCATTGATATATGATCGTAAAGTGTCTTGTTCTATAAGTAGGAATTCCTGTGAAGACACTAAATAATTAGAATACCGTCAAGAATGAATGTAGATAATAAATTAATAAATACCCGCCTTACCATAAACCACGTAGGTACAAAGACACAGGACTGGGCGTAAAGATCAGGATGTCTCGCATGTCGTTGCGCTAGTAGTTCCATCTATATGTCAATATGCTATGTATGTACATTGTATTAGTGTTAGATTTTTAGAATTACAATTTAGATAGACAACATTAAATTAAAGTCGGAAATAGTGAGATACCGATGAATCGATCTCACGTTTGCTTTCTGACACAATACTAAGCATCTCCGGAGTGATGTGAATGCTATAGATCGACCTTCACAATTAGAATAAGTAAAGTAAGGAAATTTGATCATCATTAATTCCTCATTTATGTATGTACTTTTCAATTCACAATTAGAAACATTACCTCATATTATTTGGATCACCCTCCGTATTCAAAAATTCTCGCAGGGCCTTTTTTCCAGCTGTTGTAGCTGCCCTCATTGGATTTAGAGCAATCACGCCCTTGGCCATTTGTTTCCTCACTCTAGTATTCAAGTAAGGGGAGCGGAGATGCTGAGAAATCATTGTAAGTCTTTGTGGCCTTTCCTCAACTCTTGTAACGGGTTCCATCATCATCATCTTGAAAAACCGTTATTGAGGCATTACCCACCTCTCCCCCTGAGAAGGCCGTTCTAACTTCATCACCCACCTCCCCCCCTGAAATGGCCGTTCTTACTTCATCCCCAACCTCCCTCCCTTCATCACCAACATCCATATACTTTTTGTCTTCTCTTTCTTTTTCTCTTTCTCTATCTTCTCTTCTTCTTTCTCTAGCTCTTCTTCTTCTTTCTCTTTCTTTTCTTCTTCTTTTTCTTTCTCTTTCTCTATCTCTTTTTCTCATAGCGACCATTTCTGCTACATAATTATCAAACCTCTCAGTCAGGCGATCCATTTTCATGTCTAAGGCATCAAACCGTCTGGCAAAATAACGTTTGAGTCGCTTGTATAAAGATGGGTGTGATTTCGTTTGTACATCGCGTACCTGAAATAATGGTAGACATTAGAACACAATAAAATTTGAATATATTGAATAAATGGGTCAGAATTCGAGATTACAGTTCTATATGTGCCTAGCAGCCTCATCAACATGACTTATTGTGAATTTTGGCTACTTACATGTTTTGACCTTTGCTCATGTACCGGGGAGAGACTATCCTCCTCCTCATCACCATCCTCCTCGGGACTATCCTTCTGACCATCCTCATCATCACCTTCATCATCATCATCATCATCCTCAGATCCAATTATTGCAAGGACACCCCTTACTACTTCTTGCTCCTTCTTAAGAGCAGTGATTTTTAACTTAAGAACATCAAGCTGTGAACATAAAATTAAGTTAGGACTAAGCAAAAAAATATATATATTGTACTAACTTTCGTACCTCTTCAAAATTAAATATCTTCTCTTCTAATGTCTTGTAGGTTTTATAAGTAGTATCTTTCCAACGTAGAACACGAGGGAACATATCAGTAGGAGGAGGAGATCCATGGGAACATAACTTTCCAAGTGCGGGAATGCACTCAAACATCCAAACCTGTCATCATTAGAATTTGAAATGAAAATAAAAATAGGAGTCTAATTACAAATTAAACATATATCAATGATATAATATACCTGAAAAGCAATACAACATCCGTTAATGTTGTATTGTGGAGTATCTATATGCGCCATTTCAATACTTTTCTTAAATATCGAGTACCCTACAGTACCCCAAGGGTATCTGTTGAAGGTATCGAGGTCCTCTACAAGATCCAAGTACTCAATCTCAATGTTTGAGTGTGTCTCTCTTGCAATAATCAATAACTCCACATATAGAACCAATGCAATCTTGATTGCGTCCATATCATTGTCACACGCCTCTAACACCCTAATCAGGTCCAATTTTTTTATAAGTTGTACTTCACCAAACTTGCGAACCTTTAGGGAGGTTGGAGAACTGACAGGTACTATGGCAGGAGGGACACCTATACTAGCATTTAAACCCATTATCAAGGTGAAGTCTAACAACCTAAACCGCATTACACTACCAGCCACATCAAAAGTAAGTGCATCCCTACGCCTCTGAAGTAGGTGGTGCAATGCCTGACCACATTGGGGATTTTTGGGCAAATCATAAAGATGCCCAAAGCAAGTCTGCATCCACAAAGACTTCCTCTCAGGATAGGCCTCCAAGTGCGGCTTTATTTTTTCAAACCATTCTTTCATGGTACATTTCACAGAGGGTTGGGCCTTTTCTACCTCTTTCCCTTTACCTCTACCTTCCCCTTTTTGTTTGTTTTTTGGCATCTTGAATCTGCAAGTATTAATAAAATTGCTTAGTAATACATAGAAAAACTGAATTCCAAAATAAATAGTCATAAATTCGAGATTATAGTCCTGAATTCGAGATGGTTATCTCGAATCCGAGATAATAATCTCGAATTCGTGATTGTTTTCTCCAATTCAGGATGTTGAAAGAAACATTGGGCTTTTCTATCAGGGTTTAGGGTTTATCTTCGTTAGGGTTTTAGTTCCTTAGGGTTTATGTTCCTTAGGTTTTAGGGTTTCAATTTTGTTAATTTTAAGGTTCCATAATGAATATACCTTCCCCTACAGGGTAATACATGGGAAGAACCAGTTCCTTCTTCACACTAATAAATATTAAGGCTTAATTCTGAATTCGAGATTGTTAGGTTGAATTCGAGATAACCATATAGAATTCGAGATAACCATCTCGAATTCCAAACTGTTATCTCGAATTCTATATGGTTATCTCGAATTCAACCTAACAAATTCAAGACTTATTATCTCGAATTTAAACTGTGTAAAGGAAGTTTGATTTCGATATTTTACATATACCTCTTAATCTGAAGGTTGTAGGGAACGAGTGACGAAGAATCAGTTCCTTCTTCTTCTTCTTTTTCCTCTTATTCTTCTTCCTTTACTTCCACTTCTTCTTCTTTAATTAAACTATGATGTAGGATTAATCTACTTTGTAGGGAACCGGAATCTCTGATGCAATGGTATTCTCTGTTCGAGATGGTGAAAGGGTTATCTCTGTTCTTCGTTCGAAATAGGTAGGGTAATCTAAGTTGTATTCGAGATAGTGAGAAAGAACAGTGAAACATAAACTGTTAAGTTTTTACGGGAGCATTTTGGACATTCTCACAAGCCCTCCCGCACGCTTCAGCTCTACACACGCGTGGAGGCTGGAAAAAATAACTCCCTGAAAAGGAAGCTGGTTTCCGTAATTTTTCAAAAACCAAAGCCTATGTCCGTACGCTTCAGCTCTACACACGCTTGGATTTTTTTTTTAAATTAATAAAAATATTAACTTTGGGTCGACTAACCTAACACATATCCCTTTTAACACTCAATAATTGTGGTTAAAATTCACTCACCCCTAGGGTTCATTCATCTACCCTTGATTTTTAGAAAAAATATTAACTTTGGAATGACTAAACCACAGTTAACGCTCATGTTTACAAGTTGCCACATGTCCCTTTTAACACAACTAGTTGTGGTTAAGATTCACTCACCCTTAGGGTTCATCCATCTACCCTTAGTTTTTATAAAAATAAATTCAAAAGATTATTAACATTGGGCTGACTAACCTAAATCACAGTTAATGTGTGCGCTATAGGTTGTCACATGTTCCTTTTAACACCCACTAAATGTGGTTAAGATCCACTCACCCTTAGAGTTCATCTATCTATCATTTGTTTTTAGAAAAAAAAAAAATTTAAATATGAACCGTGGGTTGATTAATCTAAACCAGAGTTCATGCATGCGCCTATAGGTTGCCATGTGTCCCTTTTAATCCCTACTACCATGTGTCTCTTTTAAATCCTACTACCACGTGTCTCTTAAAAAAAAAAGAAAAAAAAAACCATGTATGCGGGGAGAGAGATACTAGAGTCTAGGAGAGTTTTTTTTTTTTTGGGAGGTATCTAGGAGAGAGAGTTAGTTACGTGAAACAGGAAAAGTGGGACCGAGAGTAACGGGAGGAGTGAAAAGTGATGAGAGAGAATTGGAAAAAAAAATACACGTGTGCCTCCAAAACGCGGATGCGTTCCTTTAATAACAACCCCTTTTAACTCGTCACTCTTTCTATCATGCCCCCAAAATCCTTTGGGGAGAATTGTGTGCAAAGATGGTTTGTTATACGTCCTTAGCTTCCTTGATCTTCTTTTAACATGAAATGTATGGATTGCTTTAAAATGAGAAATTGTATGCTTTTGTATTAGTGTGAAGTCTGCAGTCTTCCTTTTTTGCAATTCTCCCTGTTGTATGCTTTTCTCATATAACAAACACAAACACAACCCATCCCCAAGCACCCATAAATGGCTGTGAGCTTCCCTCAAATGAAGGGAATTTGATCTGGTCAAGAGGAACTTGTATAAAGCTGAATGGATGATCAAATCTCTTGTCGCGTGTCGTTTAGGATAATATATCGTATTATTGGCTTCAGCTTATTTGAACTTTATATTGCAGCATTCAAGGAGGAGATCTTCCGGGTCAAGCTCCTCAAGTTCGTCATCGGAATCTTCAAGTGGTGATGAAGAAGAGAGAGAAACAAGAAGATCAAAGTCGAGGTCGGAGAGAACAAGGAAGGAAAGGAAGCACAGGTCAAGAACCAAGAACTCTACTGGTGATAGTGAAGAGAATGATGGCCCTTTGCCACTTTCTAGATTCTTTGGGAATGTAAAGAGCTGATGCATCATTTAAGATCTTAATATATGATCTTCCCATGGTAGTAAATAGCTGTTTTCTTTCTCTAGTTTCTCTAAGCAGAGTCTGGGTTTCATTGTTTCTTCCTTATTAGGTCAATAGGCCCTGTGATGATATCTAGTTTTCCCTTTTCTCTTAATCAAGTTATATTCTTTCTTTGTTAGAGTACGGTTGAATTCGTCTTATATAGTAAGGATTAGGCTTTTACTGGATTATACTAGCCAAATTTGGATAGACTTTGCATATGATGAGATGTAGCATTTATGACCGAGTGTAATTTTGAGGTGGAGCTCTGCTGCTTCAGGATGGAAAAGTGGAGCTCCCATTATTTAGTGTAAGGTGGTGGCACTTTGTAATTACAAATATAGACAGACAATTTTGCAAAACACTTTTTCTCCCATAATTATAAGATTGTCACATCTTTACACTAAAAAAGGAGCTCCGCTTTTTCTGCCCTGAAGCAAAGATCTGCTTTGTATTTAAACTCTGATATTAAACCAAAAAGCGGAGCTCTGCTTTGTGTTTAAACTCTAATATCAAACCAATGTCCGCGATGAGAGAAAATGATATTGCCACTGTCGTTCTCCCCTCTCGCCATGACCCTGCTAGGCTAAAACATTTGATACCATGTTTGCCTCCCTACAGATGTGCCAGATTTGAAACTGAGATTGTCACAGCCACTGGATGCCACAATCCCTCGTTCATATGCTTCACTATTACCAGTGCTGCAGAGCTGGCAGAGCACCAGCCTCTGAATTCCGTATTACTCCTCTGCAGTTGCATGACCTTATGCTTTTAAGCGAACAGTCGAATTCAACTTGTGTGGGTCCCAC
Organism: Tetracentron sinense; assembly: GCA_015143295.1. Taxonomy (NCBI): domain Eukaryota; kingdom Viridiplantae; phylum Streptophyta; class Magnoliopsida; order Trochodendrales; family Trochodendraceae; genus Tetracentron; species Tetracentron sinense. The sequence goes on along the minus strand of JABCRI010000347.1, from coordinate 19,020 downwards.
CGATTCCACCGCCTAGCATAACCTTTGTGAAGCATTGGAAGGGTTAAAAAGGGTTACAGTAGGCCTTCTTATAATTAATATTCTATAACTTAATAATCTCTAATAATTAATAAATTTGTAAGAAATTAACTTGGTTCTATAATGTATAATTAATTATCTCTTATACTTGTTATTTAATAATTTTTTAAGAAAGTTCTAAGTATATTATTAATTATAAGAGAGGTTTTTATACTATATTAATACATTGTAATATGAATCTTATAAACACTTTATGATGATTTAGGTATCAGGAAGAGAAAGGGATAAAATTATTTTAGATAATTTAACTATGTATAATAAATTACCATCTATAGTATAAGGTTTTAGATATTTAGCCGCACTTCATACGGTTATGCATAAATTAGAGGAAGATAAAAGTGCAAATTATGATATTCTTGCTAACCTAAAGAAATTACAAAGTAAATTAATGGTGCAAGAGAAATCCTGATAATATGAAGAATTATTATTTCAAAAAAACATTAGGAGGTTTTTGTGTTAAGTGACATAACCTTCTTTTTGTATTCTTAATAGGTCCAGATGTCATTAGCTTGTTCAATGGGTTAGCATATAATCTTTTGTTTTGTTTTTTTTGGAGTGTTAGCCTTATACATCTATATCTATACAAGGCAGAGTTTTTCTTCTCATAGTGCGACGTTGGACTACTCCTTGAAGGCACATCATCTCCCACTCTTGCTCTCAAGTCATGACTCCACATTTTCTCTCTCCAACCTCTAAACTAATTCTTTCTATTGATCACGTAATGAGTTTGCATCTAATTTTGATATTCTTTTCATATGTGGTTTGGTCCTTGAATCTAAAATGTATTTCCACAATCAAGTTGTCTCTGATCATCAAAGATTAAAAATACGTTTTCGGGGGATGTATTGGTCCCAACCAAAACCTATACATATCGGTTTTGGGCGAAACATATAACATTTTCTTTTTTAACAAGAAATGTCGCGACCCAAAACCCACCCTAGGAGTTAGAGTGAACTTTGGACCACTAATCATAGCTTACATGACTTGCTTGACAAACCAACCTGCAAAACCCCACAGAGCATATACAATAGGGGACATCATAGCGGAAACATAACCATAAAGCACAGCGGAAGTCTACCAAACTTCTATGTATATGCATACGCAAATCCAAGTTATACAAAAAGTAATCAAAAGAAAGTGCGGACATGCCCGCCAAAATACACAAATCTGACTCTCATCTCACCCACAGCTAATTCACTCAGAATCTACAACCACCTAATGGTAACCCTCTACTGGAGGTTCCTCCAAAGGTTCCTCGGCGTACTCCTCCTCCACCCAAGGGCTCGGAGCACAGATATCAAATGGAGCAGCTACTCCGCCATCACCTGCCGACATAAGAAGTACGGCTGAGCATGGAATACTCAGCGGGTACTAAGCACTAACCAACAGTCATAGCATATGGATAGCATACATAAAGCAGAAACAATTCATATATGTTAGAAGGAAACAATTCATATCATACAAGGAAGCAAAGCAATTTATAATCATGCTTGTATTTCGTAGAAAGCGGATGAAACCTCTTGAAAACATCGTGCACTTGACTTGACTTGAAATATCTTTTCGTACTTGAAAGCTTGTCGTGTTTGTCTTGCTTGATTCTTGTATATTGTGTCATGTCATGCATGTCATGCGTGCTTGCTTGTGATCATGTAACTTGTAAGATGCACTTGTGAGATGTCTTGAGAGGGAAGGGAGACCCTTCTTTATGCAATGCATTTGCGAGGGAAGGGAGACCCTTCTTTATGATATGTATGTACTTGCGAGGGAAGGGAGGCCCTTCTTCATGATATGCACTTGTGAGTGAGGGGAGACCCCTCGTGGAATGTTGGTTCTTGTTTTCTTGTGAAAAGCGAGGCAAAACATATCGTAGGATATGTCCCACCTCTAACCATGTTCTTGAAAACCTCGATAAATCATGTCATGCATGCCGTGCTCGTGAGAAACCGTGTACATACTTGCATTCAAATTTAAAGATGACAATTGGGTAATTTCACAACACATATTGCATCAATGATTGAGCAATGTAATATTCATAACATTTAGGGAAAGCAGGAAACACACTATCATAGGCCCTAGAAATATTCATAATTTATTAGGCATGCATTTCTGAATTTACAACTCACTGTATTCACCTTGACATTTCATCAAACATGGTGTGTTCATTATGGATTTACCCTACAACATGCTTTTCTAGGTGGGTTTTACTCAAATCATACATGTATGTTCATTATTTGGAACAATGCCCTTCCCCATTTATTCATCACACAAAACCATTGGCATCCAGTCGCCCATTCCATCTCCATTCACCATTCACGACCATCCATCTCATAATACATGTGTAAATAAAGAAAATAAAGAGAAATGAAGGGGAAAGAAGAACTATAACTAGGAGGGTAGCAAGAAGTACCGACCTTGAAGAGATGAGGAAGAAATCCCTCTTCTAAACGACTGTAAGTTGCTGTCCTAGCTTGGAACACGAGCTTCGCACAAGCTTGGGCCGAGATCTTGAAGAAAACCGGACTGGGAGTGATCTAGGGTCTCAAAACCCTTTGATTTTTCTCCAAACTGGAAACCCTAGGTTTAGGAATCGCCTTCTCCTCTCTTCTTATCACCCAATCTCTCTAAGTGTCGAATGATGCCCTAAAGGTTCGGGTTAAACTCTTAAGGTAAGAGTGAACCGACCAAAAGACCAAAATACCCTTACTAAATTTCTGTAAAAACACGAGTGCCGAACTCGTTGTGCTGTGAACAGTGCCAACTCGTTGTGCTGTGAATAGCACCAACTCGTTGTGCTGTGAATAGCACCAACTCGTTGTGCTGTGAACAGTGCCAACTCATTGTGCTGTGAATAGCACCAACTCGTTGTGCTGTGAACAGTGTTGAACACGTTGTGTTGTGAAAGGGTGCCGAACCCGTTGTCCGTTGTGTTGTGCATAGTGCTGAGCTCGTAGTCCGTTGTCTTATGTATAACGTGCCCGCTGTGCTGTACAACATACCCGTTGTGAGCTGTACAACGGATGCACAACGTATACGTTATCGGAGTACGTTGTCTGTGCTACGTTATCAGAGTACGACGTCAGAGCACGACCTTAGTGCCTTCCGCGCTACGTCCTTAGTGCATAACCGAGCTACGATTGCCTATAGGTCCAGACTGTTTTGGCCATATCTTTTGACTCGTTCGTCCGATTTTGACGATTCAACTTGCGTTGGGCTCGTACTTCGAAAAGGAACATTTCTGACATTTCGAAATTTCCAATTTCTTCCTTATTTATTAATTACACCTCTTTAAAGGCAAAATGACAACGAGAATGTCATGCCTTAACTGTGAAAAGGTCAGGGGCTCTACATCCTCCCCCCTTTACAAAAATTTCATCCTCGAAATTCAGACAATACTTGCATTACAAATCAAAACAGAATTACAAGACATACACAAAACCAATACAAAACTCATTCAATTAATTCTGGGTACTTTGCTTTGACTCCGGCTTCACGCTCCCATGTAGCTTCTTCCCGAGCATGGTGTTGCCATTGCACAAGAACCAAAGGGATTGTCTTGTTGCGAAGCACCTGATCCCTTCGATCCAAAATCTGAACTGGCCTTTCAATCAAGCTGAGGTCCTCTCGAATCTCCAACGGTTCCAAGTCTATGACATGTAAAGGATCCGCAATGTACTTCCGAAGCATAGACACATGGAAGACGTTGTGAACTGCGGCCATGTGAGATGGGAGAGCTACACGATAAGCAACTTCACCAACCCGTGTGATAATCTCAAAAGGCCCAACATACCGAGGACTGAGCTTGCCTCGCTTGCCAAATCTCATGATCCCTTTGCTAGGAGATACTTTCACAAAAACTTGATCCCCTACTTGAAATTCCAAGTCCCTACGGCGTGTGTCCGCATAGCTTTTCTGGTGATCTTGAGCGGCTTTCAATCGATCCCGAATGATCTTAACTGTGTTTGCAGTTTGCTCAATCAACTCCGGACCAAGTACTTTCCTTTCTCCTACCTCATCCCAATAGAGAGGAGACCTATAACTTCGCCCATACAAGGCCTCAAATGGTGCCATTTGGATACTTGCCTGATAGCTGTTATTATAAGCAAATTCAACCAAAGGCAAGTGCTCTTCCCAACTGCCTCTGAAGTCCAACATACAAGCCCGAAGCATGTCTTCAATGACTTGGTTCACTCTCTCGGTTTGTCCATCTGTCTGTGGATGAAAAGAAGTACTGAAATCAAGTCGGGAACCCATAGCCTCCTGGAAACTTTTCCAGAATCGTGATGTGAATCTTGAATCCCGATCTGACGCAATACTAACGGGCACTCCGTGCAACCTCACCACTTCCTTGATGTATAGAGCGGCCAACTGGCTAGAGTTGAAAGTAGTTCGGTAAGGTAAGAAGTGAGCGGACTTCGTCAAACGATCCACTACTACCCATATCGCATCTGAGCCCCTTGCCGTCTTTGGCAAGCCAACTATGAAATCCATGGATATGTTCTCCCATTTCCACTCGGGAATCGGAAGGGACTATAATAGGCCTGCGGGCCGCATGTGTTCTGCTTTTACTTGTTGACACACTAAGCACCGTGCTACATATTCCGCAACCTCCCTCTTCATATTCTGCCACCAAAAGTGACTCTTGAGGTTCCGGTACATCTTTGTACCCCCTGGATGCACTGTGTACTTCGAACGGTGTGCTTCATCTAAAATCTCTCTTCGAAGATCTGTATTGGCTGGGACGCACAGCCTTCCCTTGAATGTGATAGCACCCCGACTAGTGAGAGAGAAGTCCTCACTACCCTTAGCAACTTCCTTGTCCCGATAAGCCAACAATTCCGCATCCATGGCTTGATATTCTTGGATCAAATCTATAATGTACGGCCGAACCGTAACATTTGCCAAGGTAGGACCGCGGACAGAGTCATTCACACTGATGTCCAGATTTGCCAAGTCTTCTAGTAGCTTCCATTCTTGAACCAACATGTGTGCTAACAACCCCTGAGGTCTTCTAGTTAAAGCATCAGCCACTACATTTGCTTTACCCGGGTGGTATTGAATGGTACAATCATAGTCTTTCAAAAATTCCATCCAACGCCGTTGCCTTAGATTCAGCTCCTTTTGGGAAAAGAGATACTTGAGACTCTTGTGATCAGTGAACACATAGAACTCCACCCCATAAAGGTAATGATGCCAAATCTTAAGTGCAAACACGACCGCCGCAAGCTCCAAGTCGTGCGTGGGATAATTCTTCTCATGCTCCTTCAACTGTCTTGATGCATAGGCAATGAATTTCTTGTGCTGCATGAGTACACACCCAAGTCCAACGTGTGAGGCATCACTATACACCTCATACCCATAAGGTCCGGATGGCACAGTAAGGACAGGGGCTGTAGTAAGCCTCTTCTTCAGTTCCGTGAAACTGATCTCGCACTTATCACTCCATACAAACTTGGCGTTCTTCCTTGTCAGGTAAGTGAACGGTGCTGCAAGGCTAGAGAAACCCTCTACGAATCTCCTGTAGTAGCCTGCCAATCCAAGAAAACTGCGTATCTCAGTAACACTCTTGGGCCTCGCCCAACTCATAACTGCTTCCATCTTCCTCGGATCTACCGAGATACCTTCTGCAGAAACAACGTGGCCTAGGAATGCCACCTCTTCCAACCAAAACTCACACTTGCTAAGTTTGGCGTATAGCTTGTGCTCTCTTAGCATTTTCAAAGCAAGGCGTAGGTCGCGTGTGTGATCTTCCCGTGTCTGGGAATAGACCAAAATGTCATCAACAATTACAATCACGCACCTATCAAGATACGGCCGGAACACCCGGTTCATCAAGTCCATAAAGGCTGCCGGCGCGTTCGTGAGTCCAAAAGGCATCACCAAGAACTCGTAGTGTCCATACCGAGTCCTGAAAGCAGTTTTGGGAACATCTTCCGCCTTAATCTTCAACTGGTGATAGCCCGATCGAAGATCTATCTTTGAGAAAAATCTCGCTCCCTTCAACTGATCAAACAAGTCATCAATCCTAGGCAAGGGATACCTATTCTTTATAGTGACTTTGTTCAATTGCCTGTAATCGACGCACATCCGCATCGAGCCATCTTTCTTCTTAACAAACAACACCAGGGCACCCCACAGTGAGACACTTGGTCGAATGAAGCCAAGGCCTTGCAATTCCTCCAACTGAGTCTTCAACTCCTTGAGTTCAATAGGGGCCATTCTATATGGAGCTCTGAAAACAGGAGCTGTGCCTGGTGCAAGCTCGATCACAAAATCAATCTCTCTGTCTGGAGGCAATCCTGGCAACTCCTCTGGAAATATATCCAGGAACTCACTCACAACCGGAATAGTCGATGAGTCCTTTGCCTCGGGGTTAGCTAAGCTCAACGCCGCAAAACGAGCAATATATCTACTTTTCAACCCGCGAAAGTGGAATGGTTTTCCTTCTACTGGCTTGAAGAGTACCATTTTCTCAAAGCAAGTTACATGCCCATGATGTGCTGCTAACCAATCCATTCCCAATATAACATCAAAGTCTTGGAATCCAAGGACGATGAGATCAACCGCCAACTCGTGGCTTCCAACTTGGACCACACTATTTCTATACACTTTATCTGCCAATACTGTTTTGCCGAGAGGAGTCGAAATGGCTAACTCCGGTTCTAGCTGACTTAGCTCCACAGAAAAGCCTTCTGAAAAACTCGGCGAGACAAACGAATGAGTAGACCCGGTATCAATCAACACTCGAGCCAAATACTCATTGACTAGTAGGGTTCTTGAAATTTTAGCTAGTTACGTCAATTCAAGCATCAACAGCATATACTCATAGGTGTATATATATATATAGCATACCAAGTACGTGCACATGGAATAAAACATAACCTAACAATCACGAATAAAGAAAATAACTCTAACGCGTACCTTGCACCACATCGTCAGATGCAAGTGCATCACCCTCTGTCAAGGCAAAAACTCGCCCCTGGTTCGCCTGGCGAGACTGAGGTGTAGACCGGGTAGTCTGAGATGACGCCTGATATGATCCTGCTGGGCGTGCTGGTGGACTAATCCCCTGAGACTGGCCTGGTAAATGCCGACTGGGGCAATCCCTGATCATATGGCCTTGGTGACCACAATGAAAACATCCACCCGATGCTCTTCGGCAATCTCCTGTCGGGTGCCTTCGGCCGCATGAAGTGCAGACCTCGTATGTATAAGTCGGAGGGGCCGGAAGAGGAGCATACCTCATCGTCTGAGGTGCAACAGGCCGTGGGGCTGGAAGGGCCTGAGGTGGCGGTGCCTGAGGCACATACTGCCGGGGAGCTGGAGGCGCATAGGATGGCCTCATCGGTGGTGCTGGCCACGCATACTGATAAGGACCGGTACGAGCCCGCCTCTCTAGAGGTGCTGAACTACTGGATTGGCCTCTCGCCAACTCCCTCTTCTTGGACACTATCTCTGAATTGGCCTCGACCAATAAGGCCTTATCTACTACCTCAGGGTAGGTAGCATGTCTGAAGACCGAAACCTTCTCCATGATAACATCTTTGAGCCCTTGCTCAAACCTTCTTGCCTTCATTGCCTCGGTAGCCACCATGTGAGGCGCAAATCTAGAGAGCTCCGAGAACTTAGCTTCATATTGTGCTACTGACATCGAACCTTGCTCAAGGTTGATGAATTCTCTCTCTTTCCTTTCCCGTGCTCCGATCGGAAAGTACTTCTTATAAAAAGTGTCCCTGAACTCATCCCAAGTCCAAGGTTGACCCTGCATGGTCAAATCTCGCGTCCTCAATGCGGACAACCACCAATGGTGGGCTTCACCTTCTAACATGAAAACTGCCCATGCTACTCTATCCTCCTCTGTAGGTGAGAGGACCGCAAAGATCTTCTCCATCTGGAGGATCCATGCCTCCGCAGCAAGAGGGTCCACACTCCCATGGAAGGATGGAGGCCTCAATCTCCTGAATGCCTCAACTCCAGTGGCACGATGTACGGGAGCTGCGGGCAGTGGAGTAGGTGCCGCTGATGCCGGTATAGCCTGCCGAGCCGCCAGTATGGCGAGTGTCTCAGCAATAGAGCCTAAGACCTGAGAGAGGTCCGACTGCTCATCCTTATCCCGTGAAGAAGAGGAAGCTCTGGTATGTGGTCCACGACCCCGTGTGTTCCGTCTCATGACTAAAGTCCTGAGAATAATAACACCACATGAGTCTACCTTGAAACCACAGTTTATTTCAATGCCATTTCACAATAACTCAATTTGTATTAGTTGTATAATACTAATATACATCACATCGAGTCATCAGAGTATTCATCACATTATACTTATACTTTAGTGTTCTAGCGTACCTAGGACCCGTACTTGGTTAAAGCAACCATTTTGACTAAGACTAAAGTTTAGTCTTACACTTGGATAAAGACTCTCTTCCGACTTACTTTCTGCCTAACTTGTTTCCTAACATATGCTCTTGTCAAGCCGTGGTATAAGATTCTAAGTGACCCTAGAGACCTAAAGCCTAAGCTCTGATACCACTTCTGTCGCGACCCAAAACCCACCCTAGGAGTTAGAGTGAACTTTGGACGACTAATCATGGCTTACATGACTTGCTTGACAAACCAACCTGTAAAAACCCACAGAGAATATACAATAGGGGACATCATAGCGGAAACATAACCATAAAGCACAGCGGAAGTCTACCAAACTTCTATGTATATGCATACGCAAATCCAAGTTATACAAAAAGTAATCGAAAGAAAGTGCGGACATGCCCGCCAAAATACACAAATCTGACTCTCATCTCACCCACAGCTAATTCACTCAGAATCTACAACCACCTAATGGTAACCCTCTACTGGAGGTTCCTCCAAAGGTTCCTCGGCGTACTCCTCCTCCACCCAAGGGCTCGGAGCACAGATATCAAATGGAGCAGCTGCTCCGCCATCACCTGCCGACATAAGAAGTACGGCTGAGCATGGAATACTCAGCGGGTACTAAGCACTAACCAACAGTCATAGCATACGGATAGCATACACAAAGCAGGAACAATTCATATATGTTAGAAGGAAACAATTCATATCATACAAGGAAGCAAAGCAATTTATAATCATGCTTGTATTTCGTAGAAAGCGGATGAAACCTCTTGAAAACATCGTGCACTTGACTTGACTTGAAATATCTTTTCGTACTTGAAAGCTTGTCGTGTTTGTCTTGCTTGATTCTTGTATATTGTGTCATGTCATGCATGTCATGCGTGCTTGCTTGTGATCATGTAACTTGTGAGATGCACTTGTGAGATGTCTTGAGAGGGAAGGGAGACCCTTCTTTATGCAATGCACTTGCGAGGGAAGGGAGACCCTTCTTTATGATATGTATGTACTTGCGAGGGAAGGGAGGCCCTTCTTCATGATATGCACTTGTGAGTGAGGGGAGACCCCTCGTGGAATGTTGGTTCTTGTTTTCTTGTGAAAAGCGAGGCAAAACATATCGTAGGATATGTCCCACCTCTAACCATGTTCTTGAAAACCTCGATAAATCATGTCATGCATGCCGTGCTCGTGAGAAACCGTGTACATACTTGCATTCAAATTTAAAGATGACAATTGGGTAATTTCACAACACATATAACATCAATGATTGAGCAATGTAATATTCATGACATTTAGGGAAAGCAGGAAACACACTATCATAGGCCCTAGCAATATTCATAATTTATTAGGCATGCATTTCTGAATTTACAACTCACTGTATTCACCTTGGCATTTCATCAAACATGGTGTGTTCATTATGGATTTACCCTACAACATGCTTTTCTAGGTGGGTTTTACTCAAATCATACATGTATGTTCATTATTTGGAACAATGCCCTTCCCCATTTATTCATCACACAAAACCATTGGCATCTAGTCGCCCATTCCATCTCCATTCACCATTCACGACCATCCATCTCATAATACATGTGTAAATAAAGAAAATAAAGAGAAATGAAGGGGAAAGAAGAACTATAACTAGGAGGGTAGCAAGAAGTAACGACCTTGAAGAGATGAGGAAGAAATCCCTCTTCTAAACGACTGTAAGTTGCTGTCCTAGCTTGGAACACGAGCTTCGCACGAGCTTGGGCCGAGATCTTGAAGAAAACCGGACTGGGAGTGATCTAGGGTCTCAAAACCCTTTGATTTCTCTCCAAACTGGAAACCCTAGGTTTAGGAATCGCCTTCTCCTCTCTTCTTATCTCCCAATCTCTCTAAGTGTCGAATGATGCCCTAAAGGTTCGGGTTAAACTCTTAAGGTAAGAGTGAACTGACCAAAATACCAAAATACCCTTACTGAATTTCTGTAAAAACACGAGTGCCGAACTCGTTGTGCTGTGAACAGTGCCAACTCATTGTGCTGTGAACAGTGCCAACTCGTTGTGCTGTGAATAGCACCAACTCGTTGTGCTGTGAACAGTGCCAACTCATTGTGCTGTGAATAGCACCAACTCATTGTGCTGTGAATAGCACCAACTCGTTGTGCTGTGAACAGTGCCAACTCGTTGTGCTGTGAATAGCACCAACTCGTTGTGCTGTGAACAGTGTTGAACACGTTATGTTGTGAAAGGGTGCCGAACCCGTTGTCCGTTGTGTTGTGCATAGTGCTGAGCTCGTAGTCCGTTGTCTTATGTACAACGTGCCCGTTGTGCTGTACAACGTACCCGTTGTGAGCTGTACAATGGATGCACAACGTATACGTTATCAGAGTACGTTGTCTGTGCTACGTTATCAGAGTACGACGTCAGAGCACGACCTTAGTGCCTTACGCGCTACGTCCTTAGTGCATAACCGAGCTACGATTGCCTACAGGTCCAGACTGTTTTGGCCATATCTTTTGACTCGTTCGTCCGATTTTGACGATTCAACTTGCGTTAGGCTCGTACTTCGAAAGGGAACATTTCTGACATTTCGAAATTTCCAATTTCTTCCTTATTTATTAATTACACCTCTTTAAAGGCAAAATGACAACGAGAATGTCATGCCTTAACTGTGAAAAGGTCAGGGGCTCTACAAGAAAATTTTAAAAAATCAAATTAAATTTAAATAATATCAAACGAGTTATAAGAACTAAATAAAAAGTCATGGGAATCGACTCAAAAACAAAGTAACAAACAAAATTACAATTACATAATAAATTAAAACATGAATAACTAATAAACGATACATATTACCCGTTTTGTATCAGTATAAATATCGTATAGGGGATTACCGATACCTATACGTATCCCCCGTTTCGTATCGGTTTCGGTGATTTTTATTTCCATGCTGATCATAGGAGAGAGACCTCTTTTCTTCATCTCATTGCGTTAATGTTCATAGATATCTCTTCGTTTCAATTTAATTGATGGAACACTTCAAACTTCACATGGTGTGTAGGCTATCCCCAAACACAGGTTGGTTGGTGTGTTGTTCCATCAAAATTTTTAATTATCTCTTATAACTTTAAATTTTATTGAAAATTAATTGTTTTTTATCTTTTCCTTTGTCCATGTCTCTGTGTTGGACATAGCTGAACCTTATTGGATAATATTTCTTTACAACATGTGTTTGTAGATGAGCTGAAATGGGTTCATTTGTATCCACTAATTCATTATTTGGTGCTTATTTTTACAAGTCATAGTATGCAGTTTAAATTTTGTAAGTAGATATAACTTTCAACCTCTAGATTAAAACACATTTTTAGAGTAGTCCCCACTATACCTTTTATAAAATTTCTAATTTTCACAAATTTGCTTACGCATATAGTAAATAATAAATTATTATATAAATCAATTATAGCATTGGTATTCTCACATACACTAGTGGTATGTAGAGACCCAAAACTTGGTTTTCTTGAAACTTGTGCAAAGTTAATGAAAAATCTGGAAATTTATGCCTAAGATGCATTTTGTATGCTTTACTATGTGATATTATGTTTAAATATGTTTTGTGACCAAAGGGCTAGGTGTTGGATGAAGAAAAAGACCAAAAAAAGGAAAAACAAGGGACACCGGTCGACCCCCCTCCATCCCGGTCCAACCCTCAAAAAAACTCATGTTAGAAAAATGTATGGGGATTTCAGACAGAGAGATCAAAACACTGGTCAACTGCCCAACTGCCCCTCCACACCGGACGACCGCCCAGTTGGAAATTTACCCAAAAACTTTTTTTTTTTTTTTAATTTCCGAGAATCAGAAGTCTCTAAGGACTCTTTGGCTTATAAATAGATCTCTAACTTGTCGGTTTTAGGGTTTTAAATATTGTAAGAGTTATAGAAATTCCAAAGAGTGTTTTGAAAAGGATTTGCAAGGGGGTTTTGTCAAGAGAATAGGGAAAGCTTCAAAATCGGAATCCATGGTCATTCTCAAGCGAGGGATTGCAGGAAAATGATCTTGTGAGGTACTACTATATACTGCACTTTTATTAATGTTATGATAAGAATAAACCCTGATCTTGATTTGAATATGCTTGTGTTAATGTTTAATGAATATAAAAGGAATGGTATGATCTTGCATGATGGAAAAGGGTATGGGATTCAATATTAGAATGGACTTTGGGAGGAGTAAGATGATATACTATTGTTTTCATAATTTGGAATTGATAATGATAATGAAATTTATTATACGATGATAGAATGGTAAATTTAGGGTTTCAGATGTAAAATTGATGGAATGATAATGATGAAATTGTGGTGATGGATTTAGGATTATGGGATTGTGATTTATCAGATTGTTATACTTGAGGTTGATAATTTTTAACCCTGTTTATATGAATTGAATATGATCACTTACATGAATGATAAGTATTAGGGTATGATATTCATTTGCTAAATTATAATTAATTATGCATGTATGATAGTTAAATTTTAGAAGGGTAAATACTTAGAGAATGATATTACTAACCTAGAGTTCTCTAACTATCATTATATGGATACCTTTAGTAGAATTTCAAAGGTGAGATATCAGAATCTAAGAGATAACCTAATCGAAGGTTAATCATGACACTCAAACACACAGTTCATGACATATTAAGTTGTTAAGTACACAAGTCTCATATGGTCATGCATGGATATGGAACTAACTTGAAATCTGGTATGGACCTTGTTATTGGAAATCTGGTATGGACCTTGGTATTAAAATATGGTATGAAACTTAGACTGACATGGACCTTGGAACCCTGGTATGGGCATGGGAATCTGGTATGGACTGACATGTTACTATTATGATTTCATATGCATATGCACATGTATCACAAGTCTACATGGAATGATGATATAGATATTCCTCACTTGTTTTCCGTGCTCTGATTATGTAAAGTATGATATGTATGGAATTGTATGATATGATATGTTATATTGTTAACTGTACTTTATATACACTAAGCATTGTCAATGCTTAGCTGAATTGTAATTGTCAGTAGGTACAGGAGGATTTGACATTTGTGCTCTAGGACCCTGGATTGAGGAGGGATATCCAGAAGAACCGGAAGGTTATTAGCCTCAAGGTTACAACTCTAAGTACCCTTAATAGTTTCGATGATAACACAATAATGGAATGATTATTATGATACTAATGTTTCTATTTAGTATGTGCACTTTCAGAGAAATAGAGCATTTAGCTCATCATTCAAGTTATGGAGTATTGAAAAGATCAACCACTCAAGAGAATCAAAGTCAAAAGACCAAGTATCAATCATTTTAAAGGAAAAGCTTCAAAGACTCAAGCCAAATCATAAAGACACATCAAGACTAAAGCTCCATGAGTTCCATAAGAAGACCAACTCTCAAAGGAGTCTAGTATTAAAGTCAAGAGTACCTAGGACCATGTAAAGTCCTCAAGATCTTAGAACTTGATTGCTTAAAATTACCTAGATAGATCATAGGATACTTAGAATAGTTTGGACATCATTCTAAGGGCCTAAAATAATGTTTTTATGAATGTTTATGGACCATGTAATCATTCCTATCATTTTGGTCTCATAAAGATGGGTTCTCTGTAAAATTTCAGAGAACTCATTGACGAGTCTAGGTGACTCGTCGACGAGTGGCAAAATAATAGCTCTTGTTTGAGCTCTGTAACACCACTCGTCGATGACTCTTTCTCACTCATCGACGAGTGCTTGCGGGAACTAAACATAACGGCTAGTTTTCAACGGTTATTTCGCCTTAAATGTTCCCATAACAACCAAATTTGATTGCTCACCTATAAATAGAGCATATTTATGAACAAACACAGAGATCTAACACTATCATTGATTATCCAAGCTGTTCAAGCATTCAATACTTGTTTTTCCATTGAATTCCTAGAATCCCAATCCCTCTGTGTTAGAGCATTCAATTCCAATCATATTTGAGAGATTATTAGATTTGTTTTTTCACTCTTATTTAGCTCATCAAGGAGCTTTTAATTTCGGATTTAATATCCAACCACTCATTGTAAAAGCTAAGTCAAGAATCTTGGATTCTTGCACCAGTGAAGAAGTGTTCTTCTTGTATCCAAGAGAGGCACTCTCTTGAAGAGGTTTTATCCTAAGCCTGAGAAAAGGATTATAAGGTTAATCATCACCCATGAAGAAGGATTGTAAAGGCATGCTCTTTGTCCGTAAAGAGAGTAAGATTAATGAAATCGTGTAAAAAATCTAAAGCGGGAAGTTAAAGGCGGGACTAGGCAAGTTGCTAAACTCGATGTCACATCTTGTGTGTAGTATCTTTTATCTCTCCCTCACTCTATTTATCTGTTATTGCTTGGCATTTGTAGAGACCCCGGACCTTTCACAGTTATACATGACACTCTCGTTGTCATTTTTTGCCTTTTAAGAGGTATATTAATAAATAAAGAAGAAATTGGAAATTTCGAAACATTAGAAATGTTCCTTTCGAGAAGTCCGAACCACAACGCAAGTGAATCGTCAAAATCGGATGAACGAGTCAAAAGATATGGCCAAACAGTCTAAACCTGTAGGAAATCGTAGCTCTGGAAAGGCACTAAGGACGTGCTCTGACGTCGTAACTCTGATAACGTAGCACAGACCCCAACGTACCACTCTGATACGTATACTGTTGCATCCATTGTACAGCTCACAACGGGCACGTTTGTACAACACCACGAGTTGGCACATTCACAGCACCACGAGTTGGCACTATTCACATGACAGCACCACGAGTTGGCACGATTCACAGCACCACGAGTTTGGCACTATTCCACAACACCACGAGTTGGCACTATTCCACACCACCACGAGTTGGCACTATTCACAGCACCACGATTGGCACTATTCACAGCACCACGAGTTGGCACTATTCACAACACAATGTTTCAGCACTATTCACGGTCCTCAGCTTCATTTCAGAAATCCCCCAGTAGGGTATTACGGTCTTTTGGTCAGTTCACTCTTACCTTAAGAGTTTAACCCGAGCCTTTAGGGCATCATTCGACCTTAGAGAGTTTGAGAGAATAGAAGAAAGAGGAGAAGGCGATTCCAACCTAGGGTTTCCAGTTTGGAGAGAAATCAAAAGGGTTTTTGAAACCCTAGATCAACCTCAAGCCCGTTTTCCTCTCTTCAAGATTTTGGTTCAGGCATGGTGGAGCTCGTGATCCAAGCTAGGGCAGCAACTCACAGTCATTTGGAAAGAGGGTTTTCTCCCTCATTTCTTCAAGGTCGGTAACTTTTACTACCCTCCTAGTTATAGATCCTCTTTTCCCCCTCATTTCTTTATTTTCTTTCACTTACACATGTGCTATGAGATGGATGAATGGTAAATGGTGAATGTGAATGGAGATGTAAGGGGCGTTGGATGCCAGTGGTTGTGTGGTGATGACTAAAAACGGGAAGGCATTGTTCCAAAATAAACATACATGTATGATTGAGTAAACCATCTAGAAAGCATGTTGTAGGGGTAAATCCATAATGAACACACCATGTTGACGGAATGCCAAGGTGAATACAGTGATCTGTAAATTAGGAAATACATGCCTAATAAATTCTGAATATTGCTAGGGCCTATGATAGTGTGTGTTCCTGTTTTCCCTAAATGCTATGAATATTGAATTGCTTAATCTTTGACGCTATATGTGTTGTGAAATTACCCATGGTCATGTTTAAATTTAATGCAAGTATGTACAAAACCACGGTTCCCACGAGCACGTCACGCATGACATGATTTATCGAGGTTTTCAAGAACATGGTTAGAGGTGGACATATCCTACGATTGTTTTACCTCGCTCTTTGGCAAGGACAAGTCAATCATGCATTATCATAAGAGGGTCTCCCATCCCCTCGCATGACATGCATAGCATGGCATGACAACTCATAGCATAAGCATTCACATGACCTCACGCTAACTCTGCATGCATTACCGCCTGATGCTAGTTGCGGACTGGCTATGACGGGAAACTAGGCATTCACGATTCCGCATGGATGCTAGTTGCGACGGGCTATGAACGGTAACTATGCATACCCATCTGGCATATAGGGTACTAGTTACGACGGACTATGAACGCACACTATTCATGTGAACATTTTTTAAATTATGAAACAGCAAGCATGATACTCTCGATGACATGAATAGACACGCATGATTTCAAGCATGACAAGCATGACACGGTTAACAGGTTCACAATCACGCAAAGGGTATTCAAGTCAAGTCAGTGCCGTTGTTGTTTCACAGGGTTTTATCAGTCTTTCGATGCAAGCATGATATAAATTGCTTACTACTTCCTGTACTTATGATATAAATTGTTCTTGTTCTATATATGCAATTTGTTTCCTACTTTATGTATCTATCTGTATACTATGACTGTTGGTTAGTATTTACTTACCCACACCCTGAGTATTCCATGCTCAGCCGTACTTCTTATGTCGGCAGGTTCCGAGGGGAGCTGCTGCTCCATTTGATGTTTGTGCTCCTGGTCCATGGGTGGAGGAGGAGTACGTCCGCGGGGCCTTTGGAGCACCTCCCGTAGAGGGTTACCATTAGGCGGTTGTAGTTCTGAGTGAATCAGCTGTGGGTGAGATGAGAGATTATATCCACATATTTTGGCGGGTCTAGTCCGCACTTTCTTATGGATTGCTTTTTGTATAAAACTTGAATTTAAGTAGTATACTTTACATAGAGGTGTTGTTAGTCTTCCGCTGTGGCCATGATAGAGATGTTTTCCAGCTGATAATGTCCTCTCTGTATATGCTCTGTGGGTTTTTGAGGAGGTTTTGTCAGCAGGTCATGTAGCCATGAATAGTTGTCCAAAGTTCCCTCTAACTCCTAGGGTGGGTTTTTGGGTCGCGACAGAATGGTATCATAGCTTAGGCCTTTAGGTCTCTAGGGTCACTTCGAATCTTATCCACCTACGTGACAATAGACTAATGTGGAGAAACAGTTATGATTGCATTAGTCTGATGAGTCTTGTTCGAAATGTAGCCTACAACGTTAAGCTTAATCTAAAAATGGTTGCTCCAACCAGCACCGTCTTATAAACACTAGAAACACCAAGATATCATATTACGACTACTCTGATGACTTGCGACGATGAATATATGGTACTTAAACTTGGTATGTAGTATTGTTTTATATGGTGTTTTTTTTTATAATGCTATATGTGTGCGTACAATAATGTACTTTTTACTTTAGTTGGTATTGTTAGGGGCATTAAAATGTGGGTGGGCGATCACTCCTATGTCCACGTACTAAGTTCACACCACTTTGTTAGGAATTAATTCCCATTGACTTATAGTTGAGTAATACTCCGGCTGGAGTTCAGACTATTTGTCGTAGTTGGTAATGGTGGTAGTTAGGTCCTTGCCATACCCTGCACTAGGGGGTCTTCGTAAATACTGCCTTCGAGTCGAGACAATTAGCATTCTCTTCGTCTTACAAACAAATCAAAAAATAAAATAAAAATTTAGATTAACAAACTAGGGACATATGCTTGATAATAATTTTATGCGCATTTGTTGGAATTGTTAAACTTGTTTAAACTATACTATATGCTCCTTACATCACAAAGAAATCTAAGTCAACATCTGGTATGACAATAATTCCATACCCCCACGACTAGTAGAAAAGATATTAGTAGTAATGCGTTTTAACTCAAGGAACAAATAGATTTTAAACCAACCCAGGGATGCTCGATTCACGATTCCTAAGTACATGTTGCGCATTTTCTGCAAGCACGTCGTAGACCCAGTGCTCAGTCCCATTAAACATAATGTTTGGATGAGCTCACGGACATGTTTTGATGCACGTGTTCTAAGATGCCGCACTCTGCAGCACGCCCTAGACTCATGCTCGTCCTAGTCTAGATACAGAAATGCGCTTTCATTCTGCACACTTCTAACAACGATGCCAGTCCAAAATAATAAAGAAATTATCTACGGTCCATCTGGTAGCATGCACTTCATACATATCGTGAGCAGCCAGACTAGCATAGGCATCATGCATCGCATAAGCATCATTCCATTTTCATCCTGGCATGACCATCACAAAATTATATATATATATAGCTCACATCCCCGCATGCATCATGTAGATTCTTAGAAGCAGTATACTGTCACCCAAGATTTAGAGGGCACACCTAAACAACTCCATTAGATGAACTGTCATTAGTAATTTAGTTTTCAAACTGGCTAGTCTTAGGTTTGTGCTCAGTAATATACCATAATCAGTGTAGCTTATCATGTCAGTTAAGAAAACTACTTGTCTAATTGTACGCTTATAATGTCTTAGATAATACACGATGTGCTCGCATAGGTTGGGCTCATTGAGTCCAAACTTCTGCTTAGGATAGTTGTTTGCCCTAATAACACTAAGGAGTTATCCTTAGCATAACTAGTTGTTAACACACAACATCGATCTTGTGCTTCGCTAGGACCTTAGAGTTATTATTATGGCTATGGTATGGGTCTCTTGAGGTATGTCTAGACTTTGTAAATAAAACAAAAAAACAAAAA
>JABCRI010000346.1:0-31287 GCA_015143295.1 Tetracentron sinense | reverse complement strand
GGCTACAAATCAGTACTTTTTCTCTTCGAATCTCGGCTCAAGCTCGTGTGGGGCACTCTCCTCAATCGAGGCAGCAACTCACGGTCGTTTTGAAAAGGGGGATTTCTTCCTCATTGTTCAAGGTCGGTACTTCTTACTACCCTCCTAGTTATGCTTCCTTTTTCCTTTGTTTCTTTTTGTTTTCCTTCATTTATATAGTGTTATGAGATTGGTGGTATGAATGGTGAATGGAGATGGATGTTGGCGAAGTGGATGCCGTGTGGATGATGTGATGAACGAATGGGAAAGGGCATTGTACCAATAATGAACATACAAGTGTGATGTGAGTAGAACCCACCTAGAAAAGCATGATCTAGGTTTAAGTGAATAATGAACATACCCATGTTTGATGAAATGCCAAGGTGAACAAAATAAATGAGAAATTAAGGGAACCCATGCTTATTGCTCTTGAAATTTGTTAGGGTTCATGATAGGTGTTTCTTACATTTCTTAAAATGCGTAGATTATGCTCGCTTAAATTGTTATATGATATGCTTTGTGAATTACCCCAAATTGCCATATTTAATTCCAAATGCAAGGTATGCACAGCGATCTCACGAGCACGCATGAAATGACGTGATTTACCGAGGTTTTAAGTATGAGACGTAGAGGTTGGGCATCTCCTAAGATATGTTCACTTCGCTTTTGACAAGGGCAAGACAATCATGCATTGCATAGGGAAAGGTCTCCCATCCCCTCGCTGACATGCATAGCATCGCATGACACGCATAGCATAGCATGGCATGACACGCATGGCATAGCATCACACATCACGCATGGATGCTAGTTGCGACGGGCTATGAACGGCAACTAGGCATTCACATTCCGCATGGATGCTAGTTGCGACGGGCTATGAACGGCAACTAGGCATTCACATTCCGCATGGATGCTAGTTGCGACGGGCTATAAACGGCAACTAGGCATACCCATCTGCATATAGGGTACTAGTTGTGACGGACTATGAACGGCAACTAGGCATGTGAACACGTTTAAATTATGAAAATGCAAGCATGACAAGCATGACACGGTTAACAAGTTCCTAATCACGAAAAAAGGGTATTTCAAGTCAAGTCAAGTGCACGATGTTTCAAGGGTTTTATCAGTCTTTTGGAATGCAGCATGAATATAAATTGCTTTACTTCCTTGTATGATATAAATTGTTCATGTTCTATATATGCAACTTGCTTCCTACTTATGTATGCTATCTGTATGCTATGACTGTTGGTTAGTGCTTAGTACCCGCTGAGTATTCCATGCTCAGCCGTACTTCTTATGTCGGCAGGTGATGGCGGAGCAGCTGCTCCATTGATATCTGTGCTCCGAGCCCTTGGGTGGAGGAGGAGTACGTCGAGGACCTTTGGAGGAACCTCCCGTAGAGGGTTACCATTAGGTGGTTGTAGATTCTGAGTGGATTAGCTGTGGGTGAGATGAGAGATTATATCCATGTATTTTGGCGGGTCTGTCCGCACCTGCTTCTGGTTACTTTTGTATAAACTTGGACCATATGTATATACTTAGAGGTTTGTTAGACTTCCGCTGTGTTTTATAGTTATGTTTCCGCTATAATATCCTCTATTGTATATGCTCTGTGGGTTTTTGCAGGTTGGTTTGTCAAGCAAGTCATGTAAGTCATGATTGAGTCGTCCAAGATTCACTCTAACTCCTAGGGTGGGTTTTGGGTTGTGACAGCAGTGGTATCAGAGCTTAGGCTTTAGGTCTCTAGGGTCACATAGAATCTTATACCACGGCTTGACAAGAGCATATGTTAGGAAACAAGTTAGGAAGGAAGTAAGTCGGGAGCGAGTCTGGTTCCAAGTGTAAGACTAAACTTTAGTCTTAGTCTAAAATGGTTGCTTTAACCAAGTACGGGTCCTAGGTACGCTAGAACACTAAAGTATAAGTATAATGTGATGAATACTCTGATTACTTGATGTGATGTATATTAGTATTATACAACTAATACAGATCGAATTATTGTGAAACAACATTGAAATAAACTGTGTTTTCAAGTGAGACTCATGTGGTGCTATTTTCCTCAGGACTTTAGTCATGAGGCGGGGCACACGGGGTCGTGGACCACACACCAGAGCTTCATCTTCTTCTAGAGATGAGGATGAGCAGCCGGACCTCTCTCAGGTCTTAGGCTCTATTGCTGAGACACTCGCCATCCTGGCGGCTCGGCAAACTATACCGGCATCAGCGGCACCTACTCCACCGCCCGCAGCTCCAGTACATCGTACAGCTGGAGTTGAGGCATTCAGGAGATTGAGGCCTCCATCCTTCCATGGGAGTGTGGACCCTCTCGCAGCAGAGGCGTGGATCCTCCAGATGGAGAAGATTTTTGCGGTCCTCTCGCCTACAGAGGAGGATAGGGTAGCATGGGCAGTTTTCATGCTAGAGGGTGAAGCCCACCATTGGTGGTTGTCCGCATTGAGGACCCGAGACTTGACCATGCAGGGTCAACCTTGGACTTGGGAGGAGTTTAAGGACACGTTCTATAAGAAGTATTTCCCGGTTGGAGCTCGGGAAAAGAAAGAGAGAGAATTCATCAACCTTGAGCAAGGTTCGATGTCTGTGGCCGCTTATGAGGCCAAGTTCTCGGAGCTATCACGCTTCGCGACACATATGATTGCCACCGAGGCAATGAAGGCGAGGAGGTTTGAGCAAGGGCTCAAGGATGTCATCATGGAGAAAGTGTCAGTTTTCAGGCACGCCACTTACGCCGAAGTAGTGGATAAGGCCTTATTGGTTGAGGCTAATTCTGAAGCAGTGTCTAAGAAGAGAGAGTTGGCGAGAGGCCAAGCCAGTAGTTCAGCACCTCCAGAGAGGCGGAATCGTACCGGACCTTATCAGTATACATGGCCAGCACTGCCGATGAGGCCGACTTATGCGGCCCCAGCACCACGGCAGTACGTGCCACAGGCACCTCGACCTCAGGCTCTCCCGGCCCCATGGCCAGTTGCACCTCAGGTGGCGAGATATGCTCCACCTCAGGCCCCTCCTACCCGCACACACGAGGCCTGCCCTTCATGCGGCCGACGGCACCCAGCTGGGGATTGCCTAAGAGCATCGGGTGGATGTTTTCACTGTGGTCGCCAGGGCCACGTGATCAGGGATTGCCCTACCCGGCATTTACCAGGCCAGTCTCAGGGGATTAGGCCACCAGCACGCCCAGCAGGATCATATCAGGCGTCATCTCAGACTACCCGGTCTACACCTCAGTCTCGCCAGGCGAACCAGGGGCGAGTTTTTGCCTTGACAGAGGGTGATGCACTTACATCTGACGATGTGGTGCAAGGTACGCGTTAGGAGTTATTTTCCTTATTCGTGATTGTTGTGTTTTATTCCTTGTGTACGTAGTTGGTATGCTATATATATATTTACTTACGTGTATACACTGTTGAGGCTTGAATTGACATAACTAGCTAAAATTTCAGGAACCCTACTAGTCAATGAGTATTTGGCTCGAGTGTTGATTGATACCGGGTCTACTCATTCGTTTGTCTCGCCGAGTTTTTCAGACGGCTTTTCTGGGGAGCCAAGTCAGCTAGAACCGGAGTTATCCATTTCAACTCCTCTTGGCAAAACAGTATTGGCAGATAAAGTGTATAGAAATGGTGTGGTCCAAGTTGGAAGCCACGAGTTGGCGGTTGATCTCATCGTCCTTGGATTCCAAGACTTTGATGTTATATTGGGAATGGATTGGTTAGCAGCACATCATGGGCATGTAGCTTGCTTTGAGAAAATGGTACTCTTCAAGCCAGTAGAAGGAAAACCATTCCACTTTCGCGGGTTGAAAAGCAGATCTATTGCTCGTTTTGCGGCGTTGGGCGTAGCTAACCCCGAGGCAAAGGACTCATCAACTATTCCGGTTGTGAGTGAGTTCCTGGATGTATTTCCAGAGGAGTTGCCAGGATTGCCTCCAGACAGGGAGATTGAGTTTATGATCGAGCTTGCACCAGGCACAGCTCCTGTTTGCAGGGCTCCGTATAGAATGGCCCCTATTGAACTCAAAGAGTTAAAGGCTCAGTTGGAAGAATTACAAAGCCTTGGCTTCATTCGACCAAGTGTCTCACCGTGGGGTGCCCCAGTGTTGTTTGTCAAGAAGAAAGATGGTTCGATGCGGATGTGTGTCGATTACCGGTAATTGAACAAAGTCACTATAAAGAAAAGGTATCCATTGCCTAGGATTGACGACTTGTTCGATCAGTTGAAGGGAGCAAGATTTTTCTCAAAGATAGATCTTCGATCGGGTTATCACCAGTTGAAGATTAAGGTGGAAGATGTTCCCAAAACTGCTTTCAGGACTCGATATGGGCACTATGAGTTCTTGGTGATGCCTTTTGGTCTCACGAACGCGCCGGCAGCCTTTATGGATTTGATGAACCAGGTGTTCCGACCATACCTAGATCGGTGCATGATTGTATTTGTTGATGACATTTTGGTCTATTCCCAGACACGGGAAGATCACATACGCGACCTTCGCCTTGCATTGGAAATGTTAAGAGAGCACAAGCTATACGCCAAAATTAGCAAGTGTGAGTTTTGGTTGGAAGAGGTGGCATTCCTAGGCCACGTTGTTTCCGCGGAAGGCATCTCCGTTGATCCGAAGAAGAAGCTGTTATGAGTTGGGCGAGGCCCAAGAGTGTTACTGAGATACGCAGCTTTCTTGGGCTGGCAGGCTACTATAGGAGATTCGTAGAGGGTTTCTCTAGCCTTGCAGCACCGCTTACTCACCTGACACGGAAGAATGCGCAGTTTGTTTGGAGCGACAAGTGTGAGCTCAGTTTCACGGAACTGAAGAAGAGGCTTACTACAGCTCCTGTCCTTACAGTGCCATCCGGACCTCTTGGGTATGAGGTGTACAGTGATGCCTCACACGTTGGACTTGGATGTGTGCTTATGCAACACAAGAAGGTCATTGCCTATGCATCAAGGCAATTGAAGGAGCATGAGAAGAATTACCCCACGCACGACTTAGAGCTTGCCGCAGTCGTGTTTGCACTCAAGATCTGGCGACATTACTTATACGGGGTGGAATTCTATGTGTATACGGACCACAAGAGCCTCAAGTACCTCTTTTCCCAAAAGGAATTGAATCTAAGGCAACGGCGTTGGATGGAATTTCTGAAGGATTATGATTGTACCATTCAATACCATCCGGGTAAGGCAAATGTAGTGGCTGATGCTCTGAGTAGAAGACCTCAGGGGTTGTTAGCACACATGTTAGTTCAAGAATGGAAGCTACTAGAAGATTTGGCAAATCTGGACATCAGTGTGAATAACTCTGTCCGTGGTCCTACCTTGGCAAATGTTACGGTTCGGCCGTACATTATAGATTTGATCCAAGAATATCAAGCCATGGATGCGGAATTGTTGGCTTTCCGGGACAAGGAAGTTGCCAAGGGCAGTGAAGACTTTTCTCTCACTAGTCGGGGTGCTATCACTGTCACGCCCCAAAATACCCCCTAGGAGTTAAGGGATACTTTAGAGGTGACTACGTGTACCTGTCAAACCATCCTGTAATGCAAGAGGCTAAACATAATATAATTCAATGAAAATCAGAGCGCGGAAACTAAACATAAGTGCGGAAGCGTAAGCCAACTTTTCTTTTCTTCTATAACTCCAATTAGTATTCCAAGTTAACATATACCAAATACAATCAAAGTAAAGGTGGACATGCCCACCTATCAAAATACAAAAGGAACTCTCTAATCCTCTCCTCTCAACAGTAGTCGAGGTATGGCCACACATCCAAGTCCCCATCCTCCTGAGATTGCCATGGGATAGGTGGCTCCCTCTCCTCTACATACTCCTCCTCGACCCAAGGCTCGGGGTCGAGGACATCCACAGTACCTGCCGACATAAAAGTACGGCTGAGCATGGAATACTCAGCGAGTACAAACTACTAGCTAACCATAACAATAGCGAAAGCATAACAACAGTGAGCAATACAAGATATTAATTTAAAGCAATGGTGAAAGCATAAGATACATAGCCATATCTTGACATGCGTGTATGAATGCAAAAACCTCGGTAAAACTCATGTCTCGGAAACCCTTTTCGTGTCTCGGTCAAATCATGTATGTGTATCGTGTCTTGTCTTGTATTTCATGTCTTGATTTGTTCTTGACTTGTATACTTGTGAGCCAGAGGCTAGCACCCTTCCTTGGGCTACCAACCTCCTTGTCATGTTCTTGTTCCGTTTCCCTTGTGAGCCAGAGGCTAGCACCCTTCCTTGGGCTACCAACCTCCTTGTCATGTTCTTGTTTCATTTCACTTGTGAGCCAGAGGCTAGCACCCTTCCTGGGACTACCAACCTCCTTGTCATGTTCTTGATTCATTTCTCTTGTGAGCCAGAGGCTAGCACCCTTCCTTGGGCTACCAACCTCCTTGTCATGTTCTCTCTTGCAATTCACTTGTGAGCCAGAGGCTAGCACCCTTCCTGGGGCTACCAACCTCCTTGTCATGTTCTTGTTCCGTTTCTCTTGTGAGCCAGAGGCTAGCACCCTTCCTTGGGCTACCAACCTCCTTGTCATGTTCTTGATTCATTTCTTATACAAATACAATCTTGGAAAAACCCGGTTTCATGCATGCATGCGTGCTTGTGTGCTTGTCAATAGTAGTAATCATGATGACATACTTGAACGGGCGGATCACATGACTATGGCATTTCAATCCTTAACATAGTGGTATGAAAATTTAGGCAACATATAGCACATTTGAGCAATTTATCATTTCTAAGAACAATTACACAATTTCTATTTCCATTTTCTTCATTAAGTCCATTTATCCCTTGTTTAGTCATTTTATCAAACACATAGCATGCAAGGTTCCTTAATGGTTCATCTTCTTCTTTTTAGTGCCTACTTTCCATCCAAAAATCAAGGTATGTTCATTATTGGTAAAGTACCCATCCACCATTTCCATCACACACATCACCCAACATACACCTCGGCATCCGATCGCCACATCAACCCCCACACACATCCATACCTTTTTCTTATCTTATTTAGGTTCATTGGAGATGATACATTTTATATGGGAGGCAAACATAATAGCATAAATCACATTTCATAAGGAAAAACCTAGATTTATTGCTAGGGTAAGTTAGTAGGGTGTACTAACCTTGAATCAAGGCTTGATCCTTGGTAGGGGCCTTGATTGAAGCTCCAACTTGAAAGATGAAGCCTTTGCTTGAAAGAAGCTTGAGTTGGGGAAGAAACCCCTTTCAAAAACGTGCTTGGGTTGCTGCCCTAGCTTGGAGAATGAGTCCCCACACGAGCTTGAGCCTTGAACTTGAAGCAACTCGAGTTGGGGTGAGCTAGGGTTCTTAAACCCCTTTGATTTCTTCTCCAATGGAAAACCCTATTTGCAAATCCCCTTCTCCTCTCTCTCTATCTCTCAAAATACCTTAAGTGTTGTGAATGAAGCCCTAAAGGCTCGGGCAAGCCTTAAGGAGAAAGGGTTTAACCCCCAAAAGACGATAAAGCCCTTAATGAAAATTCTGAGAAACACGAAGACCGAGCGATCGGTGGTTATGACCGATCGATCGGTTGCCTACCGAGCGATCGGTGTTTATGACCGATCGACCGGTCAAAAACTCACTCTCTGGAAAATTTCCCCATACAAACTTTCTGACCGCGCGATAGCTACCGATCGATCGGTTATGGACCGATCGATCGCTGACTGGACCGAGCGATCGGTTCTCTATATGTCTGGACTGTTTTGACCATATCTTTTGACTCGCTTGTCGGATTTCGACGATTCAACTTGCGTTGGGTTCGTCTTTCGAAAACGCACATTTCTGACGTTTCAGAATTTCCGATTTCTCCCTTATTTATTAATTTGACTATAAAAACGGCCAATTAGCTACGAAGGTGGTATTCATTAAAGATGAAAAAGTCTGGGGTGCTACAATCACATTCAAGGGAAGACTGTGCGTCCCAACCAATGCAGATCTTCGAAGAGAGATTTTGGACGAAGCACACCGTTCGAAGTACACAGTGCATCCAGGGGGTACGAAGATGTACCGGAACCTCAAGAGTCACTTTTGGTGGCGGAATATGAAGAGGGAGGTTGCGGAATATGTAGCACGGTGCTTGGTGTGTCAACAGGTGAAAGCAGAACACATGCGGCCCGCAGGTCTATTACAGTCCCTTCCGATTCCCGAGTGGAAATGGGAGAACATATCCATGGATTTCATAGTTGGCTTGCCAAAGACGGCAAGGGGTTCAGATGCGATATGGGTAGTAGTGGATCGTTTGACGAAGTCCGCTCACTTCTTGCCTTACCGAACTACTTTCAACTCTAGTCAGTTAGCTGCTTTGTACATCAAGGAAGTGGTGAGGTTGCACGGAGTGCCTGTCAGTATCGTGTCGGATCGGGATCCAAGATTCACATCACGATTCTGGAAAAGCTTCCAGGAGGCTATGGGTTCCCGACTCGATTTCAGTACCGCTTTTCATCCACAGACAGATGGACAAACCGAGAGAGTGAACCAAGTCATTGAAGACATGCTTCGGGCTTGTATGATGGATTTCAGAGGCAGTTGGGAAGAGCATTTGCCTTTGGTTGAATTCGCCTACAATAACAGCTATCAGGCAAGTATCCAAATGGCACCATTTGAGGCCTTGTATGGGCGAAGTTGTAGGTCTCCTCTCTATTGGGATGAGGTAGGAGAAAGGAAATTACTTGGTCCAGAATTGATTGAGCAAGCTGTAAACACAGTTAAGATCATTCGGGATCGATTGAAAGCCGCTCAAGATCGCCAGAAAAGTTATGCGGACACGCGCCGTAGGGACTTGGAATTTCAAGTAGGGGATCAAGTTTTTGTGAAAGTATCTCCTAGTAAAGGGATCATGAGATTTGGGAAGCGAGGCAAGCTGAGTCCTCTGTATGTTGGGCCTTTTGAGATTATCACGCGAGTTGGTGAGGTTGCTTACAGGATAGCTCTCCCACCTCACATGGCCGCAGTTCATAACGTCTTCCATGTGTCTATGCTTCGGAAGTACATTGCGGATCCTTCGCATGTCATAAACTTGGAACCGTTGGAGATTCGAGAGGACCTCACCTTGATTGAAAAGCCGGTTCAGATTTTGGATCGAAGAGATCAAGTGCTTCGCAACAAGACTATCCCTTTGGTTCTAGTGCAATGGCAACACCATGCTCGGGAAGAAGCTACATGGGAGCGTGAAGCCGAAGTCAAAGCGAAGTACCCAGAATTATTTGAATGATTTTTTGTATAAGTTTGTATATGACTTGTAATTTTCTTCTTGGTTTGTCATGCAAGTAGCGTCTAAATTTCGAGGACGAAATTTTTGTAAGGGGGGGAGGATGTAGAGCCCCGGACCTTTTCACATTTAATGCATGACACTTTCGTTGCCATTTTGCCTTTAAAAAGGTATAATTAATAAATAAGGAAGAAATTAGAAATTCCGAAATGTCAGAAATGTTCGTTTTCGAAGTACGAACCCAACGCAAGTTGAATCGTCGAAATCGGACGAACGAGTCAAAAGTTATGGCCAAAACAGTTTGGACCTGCAGACCACCGATCGCTCGGAGGCTATCGAGTGGTCGAGATTTTTGTATGGGGAAATTTTCCAGAGAGTGAAATTTTAACCGATCGCTCGGTTATGAAACCGATCGATCGGTGGGCAACCGATCGATCGGTCATTAACACCGATCGCTCGGTACTCGCGTTTTTGCAGAAAACTTAGTAAGGGTGTTTTAGTCTTTTGGGCAGTTTACTCTTACCTTAAGAGTCTTGCCCGAGCCTTTAGGGCTTATTTTACGATACTTAGAAGATTGAGAGCTAAGGAGAGGAGAAGAAGGCGATCCCTAACCTAGGGTTTGATTTTTGGAGGAGAAATCAAAGGGTTGTGAACCCACACTCACCTCAAGTCCATTTTCTTCGAGATCTCGGCTCAAGCTCGTGTGGGGCACTCTCCTCAAGCTAGGGCAGCAACTCACGGTCGTTTTGAAAAGGGGGATTTCTTCCTCATTGTTCAAGGTCGGTACTTCTTACTACCCTCCTAGTTATAGCTTCCTTTTTCCTTTGTTTCTTTTTGTTTTCCTTCATTTATATATGTGTTATGAGATTGGTGGTATGAATGGTGAATGGAGATGGATGTTGGCGAATGGATGCCGTGTGGATGATGTGATGAACGAATGGGAAAGGGCATTGTACCAATAATGAACATACAAGTGTGATGTGAGCATAACCCACCTAGAAAAGCATGATCTAGGTTTAAGTGAATAATGAACATACCCCATGTTTGATGAAATGCCAAGGTGAACAAAATAAATGATAAATTAAGGGAACCCATGCTTAATTGCTCTTGAAATTTGTTAGGGTTCATGATAGTGTGTTTCTTACATTTCTTAAAATGCGTAGATTATTACTCGCTTAAATTGTTATATGATATGCTTTGTGAATTACCCCAAATTGCCATATTTAATTCCAAATGCAAGTATGCACACGATCTCACGAGCACGCATGAAATGACGTGATTTACCGATGTTTTAAGTATGAGACGTAGAGGTGGGGCATCTCCTAAGATATGTTTCACTTCGCTTTTGACAAGGGCAAGACAATCATGCATTGCATAGGGAAAGGTCTCCCATCCCCTCGCATGACATGCATAGCATCGCATGACACGCATAGCATAGCATGGCATGACACGCATGGCATAGCATCACACATCACGCATGGATGCTAGTTGCGACGGGCTATGAACGGCAACTAGGCATTCACATTCCGCATGGATGCTAGTTGCGACGGGCTATGAACGGCAACTAGGCATTCACATTCCGCATGGATGCTAGTTGCGACGGGCTATGAACGGCAACTAGGCATACCCATCTGCATATAGGGTACTAGTTGTGACGGACTATGAACGGCAACTAGGCATGTGAACACGTTTAAATTATGAAAATGCAAGCATGACAAGCATGACACGGTTAACAAGTTCCTAATCATGAAAAAAGGGTATTTCAAGTCAAGTCAAGTGCACGATGTTTTCAAGGGTTTTATCAGTCTTTTGGAATGCAAGCATGAATATAAATTGCTTTACTTCCTTGTATGATATAAATTGTTCATGTTCTATATATGCAACTTGCTTCCTACTTTATGTATGCTATCTGTATGCTATGACTGTTGGTTAGTGCTTAGTACCCGCTGAGTATTCCATGCTCAGCCGTACTTCTTATGTCGGCAGGTGATGGCGGAGCAGCTGCTCCATTTGATATCTGTGCTCCGAGCCCTTGGGTGGAGGAGGAGTACGTCGAGGAGCCTTTGGAGGAACCTCCCGTAGAGGGTTACCATTAGGTGGTTGTAGATTCTGAGTGGATTAGCTGTGGGTGAGATGAGAGATTATATCCATGTATTTTGGCGGGTCTGTCCGCACCTGCTTCTGGTTACTTTTGTATAAACTTGGACCATATGTATATACTTAGAGGTTTGTTAGACTTCCGCTGTGTTTTATAGTTATGTTTCCGCTATAATATCCTCTATTGTATATGCTCTGTGGGTTTTTGCAGGTTGGTTTGTCAAGCAAGTCATGTAAGTCATGATTGAGTCGTCCAAGATTCACTCTAACTCCTAGGGTGGGTTTTGGGTTGTGACATCTTCCGCCTTGATCCTTAATTGATGATACCCCGATCTAAGATCAATTTTGGAGAAGAATCTCGCTCCCTTCAATTGGTCAAACAAGTCGTCTATCCTTGGCAAGGGATAACGATTCTTGATAGTTGCCTTGTTCAACTGACGGTAGTCTATACACATCCTCATAGACCCGTCCTTCTTCTTCACAAAGAGAACCGGAGCTCCCCACGGTGAGACACTTGGTTGGATGAAACCAAGTTGTTGTAACTCCTCAATCTGTTTCTTCAATTCTTCCAGCTCTATAGGGGCCATTCTATACGGTGCCCTTGAAATCAGAGTTGTGCCCGGAGCAAGCTCTATAGCGAACTCAATCTCCCGATTCGGAGGTAACCCGGGAAGTTCCTCCAGAAACACATCTAAGAACTCACTCACAACTGGAATAGTCGAGGAGTTTTGTACTTCGGGGTTCGCTAAGCTCAAAGCTGCAAGGCGAGCAATATCCCTTTCTCTCAATCCTCGGAAATGAAAAGGCTTAACTCCTTCCGGCTTGAAATTCACCATCTTCTCAAAACACGCAACATTCCCGTGATGGTTTGACAACCAATCCATCCCTAAGATGACATCAAAATCCAAGTCTTGAAAAGCTAGGACGATGAGATCGGCTAACAGTTCATTCTCCCCCACTTGAACCACACTATCCCTGAATATCTTGTCCGTATCAACTGACTTGCCGAGTGGAGTTGCAATGGTCAACTCCCGCTCTAACGGAGTAGACTCAGTCAAAAATCCCTTTGCGAAACTAGGTGACACAAAGGAGTGAGTGGATCCTGTGTCGATCAACACACGGGCGAGACACTCGTTCACTAATAAAGCGCCTGTGCGATTAAGTAACTACTATTAGTAGATTTCAAACAATCACAAGCATCATACATAGAATAACCCTTAGTATAAATAATCACATAATAAACTATAGAAATTTTACACAACTTAGACTCTAAAATTTTTGCGTACCTTGCACGACATCGTCGGATGCACGTGCGTCTCTCTCGGATAAGGCAAAGACTCGGCCCTGTGTGGCTGGGCGAGGAGGCCCGGTAGACTGTGAGGCCCTCGAAGCCTGAGAAGAACTAGGCTGAGATGTCTGCCTAACCGGGGGCCTGCTCCCTGAAGACTGAGTTGGCAATTGACGCCGGGGACAATCTCTGACCATGTGGCCTTGGTCACCACAATGGAAGCAACTTCCTGAAACTCTCCGGCATTCTCCCGCTGGATGCCTCCTTCCACAAAGAGTGCAAACATCATGCAAATAGGAGGGAGGAGCATATCCCGTAGCCTGTGTCACTGCGGGGCGAGAAGTCTGGGCAAAAGCCGGGCGAAAAGCCGGTGGAGCAAAAGGGCGGGGAGCCTGTGGTGCCGAGTATATCCTCTGTGACTGAACCGGCCCTGCGGACTGATACAAAGTAGTCCTCGTTCTTTTCTCCCCCGAACTACTCGACTGTCCTTTCTCTATTCCTCTCCTTTTAAAGAACTCCTCGGAGTTCGACTCGGCCAACAGTGCCTTGTCCACAACTTCTGAATATGTCTCATGTCTAAACATCGAGACTCGGTCCTTGAGATAGGCCTTCAACCTCCTCTCGAATTTTTGGGCCTTCATAGCCTCGGTCGCTATCATGTGTGGAGCAAATCGAGATAGCTCCAAAAATTTGGCTTCATAAGCCGCTACGGACATATTACCTTGCTCCAAGGTAATGAATTCGACTTCCATCTTTTCTTTCATCCCGACCGGAAAGTACTTCTTGTTGAAAACCTCCAAGAATTCCTCCCAAGTCCAATCTTGACCTTGCCGGGTCAACTCTCGGGTCCAAAGTGCAGACTTCCACCAATGATCGGCCTCGCCTTCAAGCATAAAGGCGGCCCATTTGACCCTTTCCACTTCAGTAGGTGCTAATACCGAGAATATCTTCTCAAGTTGCTAGATCCAACCCTCGGCTACAAGTGGATCAATGCTTCCACAAAAAGTTGGAGGCCTCATCCTCCGAAAAGCATCTATCCCAGCTTGGGCTCGGTTAGGAGGAGCCGGTATAAGTGCCGCATTAAGCGGAGTGGCCAGTTGCCTTGCCGCCAACATAGCCAAAGTCTCGGCTATGGATGCGAATGCTTGGGCAAAGTCGGGTTGATCATCACCCGATGGAGCATCACCTCCATTGCCCCTTGTGTTGTACCCGCGACCCCGGGTATTGCGTCTCATGATTTCTCCTGAGAACGACAATACAACATGAGTCTAACTTGGATACGCATTTAGTACAAATTTCGCAATTCGCTCAATACATATTCATCAAGCATATTTAATAAGCATAACGCAATTAATGCACACATGGTATACAACACAACATCATCCATACAATCCGTGTTCCTAGCGTAGGACTCTAAGTTTGGTTGAGATTCAACCTATTTTGACTAGGACTAACTTGTTAGTCCATACTTGGAATACAACTAATGCCTTGTTTAATCATGGTCTCTAGTACTACGCGACCCTAGGGACTCTAATGCCTAGAGCTCTAATACCACTCTGTAACGCCCCGAAATACCCCCTAGGAGTTTAGGGATATTTTAGGTGTCACACTGCGTACCTATCAAACCATCCTGTAATGCACAAGATAAAATACAGTACTAACAACGATAATCAGAGCGCGGAAGCTATCATATATGCGGAAGCGTAAACAAATTTTCATTTCTTCTGATGATCCAAAATAGTATTCCAAGTTAACATAAATACAAGACATGTCTAAGTCTAAGGTGGACAGGCCCGCCTATCAAAATATCAAAATACACAAGACCCTCTCATACTCTCCCCTCAACAGTAGTTGAGGTATGGCCACGCATCAAGGTCTCGGTCCGCCTGAGACTGTAATGGAATAGCCGGCTCTCTCTCCTCTATATACTCTTCCTCGACCCAAGGCTCCGGGTCGAGGGCTCCCTCAGTACCTGCCGACATGAAAGTACGGCTGAGCATGGAATACTCAACGAGTACAAGCTACTAGCAGACCATAACAATAATAAAACACACAATAGTAATATCATACAAGCAGCAATAGAAACATCACAAAGAAACAGTATAGGGCATGACACAATACAAGCATCCTGACGTGCGTACATGAATGCGAAAACACCGATAAAACTCATGCTTGAAAACCCCTGTCATGTCCCGGTATGCCTCGTAGAAATCATGTATGCATGCATGCATGAATGCATGATCATCATCTTGTAAACTTCCATCTTGTAACTTGTGAGCCAGAGGCTAGCACCCGAATCTCCCTGGGCTGCCAACCTCCTTGATATGCAATGCACTTGTGAGCCAGAGGCTAGCACCCGAATGTCCCTGGGCTACCAACCTCCTTGTTATGAAATGCATGGTTTTCTTGTGAGCCAGAGGTTAGTACCCGAATGTCCCTGGGCTACCAACCTCCTTGACAATAGGTGATTTTTATTACTTGTTTAGTTTTCTTGTGAGCCAGAGGCTAGCACCCGAATGTCCCTGGGCTACCAACCTCCTCGACAATAGGTGTTTTAGGGGTTATCTTGTGAGCCAGAGGTTAGTACCCGAATCCTCCCTGGGCTACCAACATCCTTGACATGCAATATTTTCTTGTTGTTTATTATATGCACATGCTCTTGAAATCTCGGTTCATGCTATTATGCGTGCTCGTGTACGTGTCCATAGTGACAATCATGATAATGGGAATAACCAAGATATGACATTACAATTCAATTAATGATATGAACATAGGTAACATAAGTAGTTTGCATAACATTTGATCAATTTATCGTTTATAAGAACGCATGCAAGAAACCCATTTCCATATTCTTCCTTTAGATCATTTATTCATATTTTAGGCATTTTGTCGAACACAGCACATGCAATGTTTCTTAATGATTCATCGTGTTCTTTTTAGCGCATATCTTCCATCCAAACATCAAGGTAAGTTCATTATTGGTAAAGTACCCATCCACCATTTCCATCACACACATCACACAATATACATCTCGGCATCCAATCGCCACATCAACACCCACACACATCCATACCCTTTTCTTATCTTATTTAGGTTCATTGGAGATGATACATTTCATATGGGAGGCAAACATAATAGCATAAATCACATTTGATAAGGAAAACCTAGATTTATTGCTAGGGTAAGTTAGTGGGGTGTACTAACCTTGCTCAAGGCTTGATCCTTGGTGGGAAACTTGATTAAAGCTCCAAAAGGGGTAGGGAACAACCCTTGCTTGAGGAAGACTCGAGTTGGGGAAGAAACCCCCTTTCAAAACGTACGTGAGATGGCTGCCCTAGCTTGGAGAGTGGCTCCCACACGAGCTTGAGCCTTGAACTTGAAGCAAATCCAAGTTTGAGGACGACCTAGGATGGTCCACCCCTTTGGTTTCTTCCTCAATACCAAACCCTAGGTTAGAGCTTTCTCCTCTTCTCTCTCTATCTCTCAAAATCCCTCAATGTTGTAAGTGAGGCCTCAAAGGGTCGAGCAAACCCTTATGGGTAAGGGTTTAACACCCAAAAGACGAAAACGCCCTTACTGAAATTTCTGCAAAAACGCGAAGACCGAGGGATCGGTGTTGTTGACCGATCGACCGGTCAAAAACTCACTCTCTGGAAAATTTCCCCATACAAAATCTTTGACCGTGCGATAGCTACCGATCGATCGGTTATGGACCGATCGATCGCTGACTGGACCGAGCGATCGATGCTCTGTATGTCTGGACTGTTTTGACCATATCTTTTGACTCGCTCGTTGGATTTCGACGATTCAACTTGCGTTGGGTTCTTCTTTCGAAAACGCACATTTCTGTCATTTCGAAATTTCCGATTTCTCTCTTATTTATTAATTAGACTACGAGAAAGGCCAATTAGCTACGAAAACGGTATTCATTAAGTATAGAAAAATCAGGGGTGCTACAAAAAAGGTCTCTACTACACAGAACAATATTCAAATGTGTAAACAAAGTTTAAGAACTGTGTATGTGAGAAAGGATGATCTTAAGTGCCTTGTCATTCATACTGCCTTTAAAGCCCAAAACACAGAAATATGGTACTTTAACAGTGGGTGTTCTCGGCATATGACAGGTAACAAGTCCTTATTTAC
Organism: Tetracentron sinense; assembly: GCA_015143295.1. Lineage (NCBI taxonomy): Eukaryota > Viridiplantae > Streptophyta > Magnoliopsida > Trochodendrales > Trochodendraceae > Tetracentron > Tetracentron sinense. Next base: position 14,487 of record JABCRI010000346.1, on the reverse strand, counting down.
TCAATTTGAGGACTGTCCAGATGTGACTGTTACTTTTGGCGATGGAAGCAAGTCATTAGTTAAAGGGAAGGGTATCATCGATTCACCAGGCATACCAAAATTGAAAAATGCCTTGTTTGTTGAAGGACTAAAAGCTAATTTGATTAGCATAAGTCAACTATGTGATGATAACCATGTTGTGCACTTTACCCAAAATAAATGCTTAGTCATTAATGGTAAAGGTAAGTGTGTTCTAGAAGGGTTGAGAACCACTGAAAATTGCTACGGCTTAATCCCTAGTTCTAATTTCTCAAATTTCTGTAATAGGGCTAAAATTGAGGAAGTTGATTTGTGGCACCGAAGGCTAGGTCACATGAACTTCAAAGACCTATGCAAAATCTCAAAGCAAGAACTTGTGAGAGGTGTGCCCAAACTAGGAAAGCCTTCTACTGCTATGTGTGGGCCATGTCAGATTGGTAAACAAATTAGAACCCCACATGAGAAGACTTTAAGTATTGCTACTTCATATCCACTGGAATTAATTCATATGGATCTTATGGGTCCTACAAGATCTGAAAGTCTAGGTGGAAAGCGATACATCCTAGTCATGGTTGATGATTTCTCAAGAATGTCATGGGTGGCATTTATAAGAGAGAAATCCGATGCTTTTGAAAATTTCAAAAGTATTTGCTTGAAAATTCAAAATGAGAAAAAATGCCCAATCACTCGAATTCGAAGTGATCATGGAAAGGAGTTTGAAAACTCTAAGTACAACGACTTTTGTGATGAGTCGGGTATCAAACATGAATTTTCTGCACCCATTACACCTCAGCAGAATGGTGTTGTGGAGAGGAAGAACAGGGTTCTCCAAGAGATGGCTAGAGTTATGCTTCATAGCAATAATCTAGCTTCTCATTTCTGGGCTGAAGCAGTAAACACTGCTTGTTATATAGTTAATCGAGTTTTTCTAAGGCCTGGAACAAAGAAAACCCCATATGAGTTGTGGAATAACAAGAAACCAAGTGTCAAGTACTTTCGAGAATTCAGAAGTAAATGCTATATCCTAAAGGATAGAGAGCAACTGGGAAAATTTGAATCCAGGAGTGATGAAGGGATATTTCTTGGATATTCCACAAACAGTAGAGCTTATCGAGTGTATAACTTGAGAACCTTTACAATTATGGAGTCCATCAATGTAGTTGTGGATGACTCTGGTGTTGAAAATGTGCAACTTGAGGATGATGATAGTGCTGGAAATGAAAATGTTGAAACTTCTTCAACTCCACTTATTACTAAGCAATCATCTCCATTAAAACCCACACATCCAAGGGTCATAAGTCCTCACACCTCCACAGATATTATTGGTGATCTTGAAAGTGGAGTGAGAACAAGGAAACAAATTGAAAATGAAGTTAGCTACATTTGCTATACTTCATCTTTTGAACCCAAGAATGTAGCTGAAGCCCTTGCAGATGATCAATGCAATGCAAGAAGAGTTACTTCAGTTTACTAGGAATGATGTTTGGTATTTAGTACCTAGGCCTAACAATACAAATGTGATAGGTACCAAATGGATTTTCAAGAACAAATCTGATGAAAAAGGTACTATCATAAGAAATAAGGCTAGGTTAGTTGCACAAGGATACACCCAAATTGAAGGCATTGACTTCGATGAGACCTTTGCTCCTGTAGCCATGCTAGAATCAATCAGAATTCTTCTAGCTATGGCTTGCCATATGAAATTCAAGTTGTTTCAAATGGATGTTAAGAGTGCCTTTTTGAATGGCATTCTAAAGGAAGAAGTCTATGTGGAACAACCAAAAGGGTTTGAAGATCCACATCACCTTGATCAAGTCTATCGATTAAAAAGGGCCCTCTATGGTTTAAAGCAAGCTCCAAGAGCTTGGTATGAGAGTTTGACTACTTATCTCTTGGAAAAGGGATTTTCGAGAGGGAGAGTAGACAGAACCCTTTTTATAAAAAATGTGAAAGGTGATATTGTCATCGCCCAGTTATATGTTGATAACATTGTGTTTGGTTCCACATTAGACTTACATACTCAATCATTTGCTGAACAAATGAAAAATGAATTTGAAATGAGCATGGTAGGTGAGCTGAGTTTCTTCCTTGGTCTTCAGATCAAGCAATTAGATTCTGGGATCTCAGTATCTCAAATCAAATATGCTAAAAATCTGGTGAAGAAATTTGGTATGAGTTCTGCTAAGCATTCTAGGACTCCTATGAGTTCTACAACAAAACTTAGTAAAGATACTTCAGGCAAAGATGTTGATCAAACTTCTTACAGAAGCATGATTGGTAGTTCGCTCTACCTAACTGCTACTAGACCAGACATTGCCTTTAGTGTTGGAGCATGTGCCCGCTATCAAGCGAGCCCAAAAGAGTCTCACTTACTTGCAATCAAGCGTATTATTCGATATGTAGGTGGAACTCCATCATTTGGCCTCTGGTATTCTTTTGATACCAATACCATAATAGTTGGATATTCCGATGCCGACTGGGCCGGAAATGCTGATGATAGGAAGAGCACCTCCGGAGGGTGTTTCTATATTGGAAACTGCTTAGTTGCTTGGCTTAGCAAAAAGCAGAATTCAATTTCATTATCCACTGCCGAAGCTGAGTACATAGCAGCTGGCAGTTGTTGTACTTAACTTCTGTGGATGAAGCAGATGTTGCATGATTACGGGATTGAACAAGGCACTATGACTGTGTATTGTGATAATTCAAGTGCTATCAATATTTCCAAAAATCCCGTTCAACATTCTCGCACAAAACACATTGACATTAGGCATCACTTCATTCGTGATTTAGTTGAGCAAAATGTTGTGTGTATTGAGTATGTCCAAACAGATAAACAATATGCAGACATTCTCACAAAACCCTTAGATTCCCTTAGGTTTGAATTCCTTAGGAAATCCATTGGTTTGTACAAAGTTGAGTGATGGCGTGCTTTCTTCATAGCCTATGTGTTATTCTTGTTTGATTTTAAGTCATAGAGCTATTTTTTTGTTGTTTTCTTTAATTAATAAAAATCCAAAAACATTCAAAAAATTTAAAAATGTTGCAAAAAATAGTGTGTTTGTATGACCTTCTTTCCTATCATTATGCTTAAATTTATTTCCTTGAAATCATATTTGAATATTAATTCCAAGGGTAAATTTTTCATAGGATTGAGTAAATAAGGATAGTTCAACTATTAGTTCTATCTAGTGATTTAAAATGGTCATGATCACCAATCTTAGTTAGAGTTGAGTAAACAAAGATGTTATGTGTTGCACATGCACTCTAACTGATTTTTGAGATGGTATTAGTTCCTATTTATAGATTCTAATATTATATCATATGGTTCCTTAGTTTAATCAAATCTAGTATAACCAAAGTGATTAAAATTCCATAAGGTGAGCCTCCTAGTTTTAAAAAATTATTGACATAGAAAGGACTACCTGTGAGTTTGTGTGATAGCTTCTAGTGAATGCAAACAGTGAGTAATGGCTACCTAGACAAACAGTAGGTATCTATATGGGTTGCTAGTGTGAAAGCCCCCACTGTCATTAGAGAGGGCTACCTTCTCACTTGAGTGAAAGTCACCAATGTCCAAAGAAAAGATAATGTGTAAAATTTGATCATAAAATGAAATAACCTTATAGATCAAATTTGGGGTAAACATTGCTCATCATAATTCTATGGATGTTTCTTGGTTTTAATTCTAGTTTTTGAACATTCTAGAGTACCTTTATGCTATAATGTCAAAATCTTGTTTTGTAGATGAAACCAATCCTCAGAGTCATGTTATGAATTTTTAATACTACACACACATTACTTCTGACCGTTTATTTACTCTAAATGTAGATTTGATGCAAAAATCAAAATTAATCACTTATGGAAACTAAAAGTTATTTACATAATCCTTATTCATAACTATTCTGTAATATACATTCTTGGTTGAATATTTTTTATGATTTTGATGACATAAATGTTTGCATAAGTGAATTGTTATTAGGTGATTTTGAAGTGAAATTGATTTTAAATCTTGTTTTGATTGAGGGGGAAAAAATGGTTTTAAGAAAAAAATTTCAAAAATTTTGCAGACCACCGATCACTCGGTGTTAATGACCGATCGATCGGTCTTTCGTGAACAGGGTTATAAAACCCTCATTTCTCAGTTTCCTATTCTTTTGTTCTCCGAACTCTAGAGCGATCTCTCGGTTCCTTCTCCTTCAAATCTCTCTTACGTTCATCTCTTTCTACTCCAAGGGTCTCCTAGCATCTAAAAAGGTAAACTTTATTCATTTTCTTGATTTTGGTTTACTTTTCACATCTAGGGCATCAAAAATTCATGATGAGTTTCTCATACTCCTTAGTTATTCTTGCATTCCTCATGTCCGGTGTCTCTAAACGCAGGAGATTGGTCCTCAACAACCAAGAGGACCCTCTAGAGGAACAGGAACACAATGAGCCCTACTCTTTCACTCCAATAGGTCATGGGATTTCAATAGGGGATCGACCAATCCGTTGAATGGTTAATTCTACTACTGAAAATTGCCAAAAGTCTTTGGCAGATAAAACCCGGAAACAAAAGGGAAAAGCTAGTTCATCTTCAAATGTTCTATTGGGTCCCTTCATTAGCCCTAGTGCTGCTCGGTTTTATAGTGAGTATTTTAGTAAAAAGGGTGTTATGGTTGAAAGGAGCATTAGAATTTCAGATTTTGGTGATTATTACCTTCCTAAGCTCATTACTGATCGTCAATGGGAAGGTATTCTCACTTTATCCTGTCCTGCTCCTATTCAGTTAGTCCAGGAATTTTACTCAAATTTCTCTGAAATCAACTCTAAAACCTGGTCTTTTAAATCTCGATCTTTAGAAAAATCTGTTTTGATAAATCCTAATGTCATTGTTAAATTTCTTGGTTGTCCTCGAGTTCCAGATGCCAATTATCCTTATAAATACAAGAAAGATGAGGATAAAGAATCTATGAACAATGTAGTCACCTTTCTTTGTGGTGCTCCTACACTTTGGGTTGGTTCCTTCATTGAAGTAACAAAACTCACTAGGGATGCAAGACTTGTACACCTAGTAATGAGTGCCAATATCCACCCAAAGGTTCATACTGCAGACCTTAGAGAAGATAGAGCTCGATTTTTGTTCAGTCTCCTTTGTGGACATGATATTGACCTTGCAACACACATAATTGATTTGATGATTCAAGCCCATCAAACTCAAACTGTGGTTGGAGCTCTTCCGTTTGGTTCCCTGATTACTAAACTCCTTGGTTCTCAAGGGGTTATTGCTCCTCCTGGTGTTCCTACCCGTAATCCGAAAGGTCCAATCAACAAAAAGATCATAGCTCAGTGTAGCACCCCGGACTTTTTCATCCTTAATGAATAGCACCTTCGTAGCTAATTGACCGTTTTTGTAGTCTAATTAATAAATAAGGGAGAAATCGGAAATTATGAAACATCAGAAATGTGCGTTTTCGAAAGACGAACCCAACGCAAGTTGAATCATCGAAATCCGACGAGCGAGTCAAAAGATATGGTCAAAACAGTCCAGACATACAGAGAACCGATCGCTCGGTCCAGTCAGCGATCGATCGGTCCATAACCGATCGATCGGTAGCTATCGCGCGGTCAGAAATTTTGTATGGGGAAATTTTCCAGAGAGTGAGTTTTTGACCGGTCGATCGGTCATAAACACCGATTGCTCGGTAGGCAACCAATCGATCGGTCATAACCACCGATCGCTCGGTCTTCGCGTTTTTGCAGAAATTTCAGTAAGGGCGTTTTCGTCTTTTGGGTGTTAAACTCTTACCCATAAGGGTTTGCTCGACCCTTTGAGCCCTCATTCACAACCCTTAGACATTTTGAGAGATAGAGAGAGAAGAGGAGAAAGCTCTAACCTAGGGTTTGGTTTTGAGAAGGAAAACAAAGGGGGTTTAAAAACCATAGCTCACCCCAACTCAAGTTGCTTCAAAATTGAGGCTCAAGCTCGTGTGTGAACCATTCTCCAAGCTAGGGCAGCGACCCAAGCACGTTTTTGAAAGGGGTTTCTTCCCCAACTCAAGTCTCCTTCAAGCAAAGGTGTTCTTCTTTCGAGTTGGAGCTTCAATCAAGGTTTCTACCAAGGATCAAGCCTTGATTTAAGGTTAGTACACCCTACTAACCTACCCTAGCAATAAATCTAGGTTTTCCTTATGAAATATGATTCTTGTTAGTATGTTTTATTCTTTACAAAATGTGTTATCTATAATGAATATAAACAAGATAAAGAAAGGTGTGGATGTGTGGATGGAATGTTGGATACGGCGATTGGATGCCGAATGTGTGATGTATGATGTGGGGGTTGTGGATTGGAAAATGGAGGATGGGCATTGTACAAATAACAAACTTACCCTTGTGTGATTGAATGGAAAATATGCATTAAAAAGAATGAGATAAACTACTAAGGAATAACGTATGAAAGTGTTTGACAAAATGCCTAAACTATGAATAAATGATCTCAATGAAGGATATAGAAATGGGTTTTATGCATGCGTTCTTATAAATGATCAATTGATCAAATGTTATGCAAACTACTTATGTTACTTATGTTCATATCATGAATTGAATTATAATGTCATATTTGGTTATTTCCATTATCATGATTGTCACTATGGACACGTACACGAACACGCATGATAGCATGAATCGAGATTTCAAGAGCATGTGCATATAATAAACAACAAGAAAATATTGCATGTCAAGGAGGTTGGTAGCCCAGGGAGGATTCGGGTACTAACCTCTGGCTCACAAGAAAACCCTGCATTGCATATCAAGGAGGTTGGTAGCCCAGGGACATTCGGGTGCTAGCCTCTGGCTCACAAGTGCATTGCATATCAAGGAGGTTGGTAGCCCAGGGACATTCGGGTACTAACCTCTGGCTCACAAGAAAACAAGTGCATTTCATAACAAGGAGGTTGGTAGCCCAGGGAGGATTCGGGTACTAACCTCTGGCTCACAAGTGCATCGCATATCAAGGAGGTTGGCAGCCCAGGGAGATTCGGGTGCTAGCCTCTGGCTCACAAGTTTACAAGATGGAGGTTTACAAGATGATGATCATGCATTCATGCATGCACGCATACATGATTTCTACGAGGCATACCGGGACATGACAAGGGTTTTCAAGCATGAGTTTTATCGGCATTTTCGCATTCATGTACGCACGTCAGGATGCTTGTATTGTGTCATGCCCTATACTGTTTCTTTGTGATGTTCTATTACTGCTTGTATGATATTACTATTATGTGTTTTTATTATTGTTATGGTCTGCTAGTAGCTTGTACTCGCTGAGTATTCCATGCTCAGCCGTACTTTCATGTCGGCAGGTACTGAGGGAGCCCTCGACCCGGAGCCTTGGGTCGAGGAAGAGTATACAGAGGAGAGAGAGCCGGCTATTCCATTACAGTCTCAGGCGGACCGAGACCTCGATGCGTGGCCATACCTCGACTACTGTTGAGGGGGAGAGCATGAGAGGGTCTTATGTATTTTGATATTTTGATAGGTGGGCCTATCCACCTTAGACTTAGATGTGTTTTGTATTTATGTCAACTTGGAATACTATTTTGGATCATCAGAAGAAATGAAAATTTGTTTACGCTTCCGCATATATGATAGCTTCCGCGCTCTGATTATCGTTATGAGTACTGTATTTTATCTTGTGCATTACAGGATGGTTTGATAGGTTCGCAGTGTGACACCTAAAATATCCCAAAACTCCTAGGGGGTATTTTGGGGCGTTACAGAGTGGTATCAGAGCTCTAGGCATTAGAGTCCCTAGGGTCACTTAGATGATTGAACAAGGTATTAGAATCACCTTAGAGAGTTGTATTCCAAGTATAGACTAACAAGTTAGTCTTAGTCAAAATGGGTTGAACTTCAACCGAACATAGTGTCCTACGCTAGGAACGCGGATTGTATGTTATGCTATTGTGTTATATACCATATGTGCATTAATTGTGTTGTGCTTATTAAGTATGCTTGATGAATATGTATTGAGCGAATTGCGAAATTTGTACTAATTGTGTATCCAAGTTAGACTCATGTTGTATTGTCGTTCTCAGGAGAAATCATGAGACGCAATACCCGGGGTCGCGGGTATAACACGAGGGGTAATGGAGGTGATGCTCCATCGGGTGATGATCAACCCGATTTTGCCCAAGCATTCGCATCCATAGCCGAGACCTTGGCTATGTTGGCGGCAAGGCAACCGGCCACTCCGCCTAATGCGGCACTCATACCGGCTCCTCCTAACCGAGCCCAAGCCGGGATAGAAGCTTTTCGGAGGATGAGGCCTCCAACTTTTTGTGGAAGCATTGATCCACTTGTTGCCGAGGGTTGGATCCGGCAACTTGAGAAGATATTCTCGGTATTAGCACCTACTGAAGTGGAAAGGGTCACATGGGCCGCCTTTATGCTTGAAGGCGAGGCCGATCATTGGTGGAAGTCTGCACTTCGGACCCGAGAGTTGACCCGGCAAGGTCAAGATTGGACTTGGGAGGAATTCTTGGAGGTTTTCAACAAGAAGTACTTCCCAATCGGGATGAAAGAAAAGATGGAAGTCGAATTCATTACCTTGGAGCAAGGTAATATGTCCGTAGCGGCTTATGAAGCCAAATTTTCGGAGCTATCTCGATTTGCTCCACACATGATAGCGACCGAGGCTATGAAGGCCCGGAAATTCGAGAGGGGGTTGAAGGCCTACCTCAAGGATCGTGTCTCGATGTTCCGACATGAGACATATTCAGAAGTTGTGGACAAGGCATTGTTGGCCGAGTCGAATTCCGAAGAGTTCTTTAAGAGAAGAGGAATGGAGAAAGGACAGTCAAGTAGTTCAGGGGAGAAAAGGGCAAGGACTAGCTTGTATCAGTCCGCAGGGCCGGCTCAGTCACAGAGGATGTATTCGGCACCACAGGCCCCTCACTCTTTTGCTCCACCGGCCTTTCGCCCGGCTACCTCATATGCTCCTCGCCCCGCAGTTACTCAGGCTACGGGATATGCTCCTTCCTCCTATTTGCATGATGTTTGCACTCTTTGTGGGAGGAGGCATCCAGCGGGAGAATGCCGGAGAGTTTCAGGAAGTTGCTTTCACTGTGGTGACCAAGGCCACATGGTCAGAGATTGTCCCCGGCGTCAATTGCCAACTCAGTCTTCAGGGAGCAGGCCCCCGGTTAGGCAGACATCTCAGCCTAGCTCTTCTCAGGCTTCGAGGGCCTCACAGTCTACCCGGCCTCCTCGCCCAGCCACACAGGGCCGAGTCTTTGCCTTATCCGAGAGAGACGCACGTGCATCCGATGATGTCGTGCAAGGTACGCACGAATTCTAGAATTTAAATTGTGTAAAATTTCTATGATTTGCTTTGTGAGTTTCTATACTAAGGGTTACCTATGTATGATGCTTGTTGTTTGAAATCTACTAATAGTAGTCACTTAATCGCACAGGCGCTTTGTTAGTGAACGAATGTCTTGCCCGAGTGTTGATCGACACAGGATCCACTCACTCCTTTGTGTCGCCTAGTTTCGCAAAGGGATTTTTGACTGAGGCTACTCCGTTAAAGCAGGAGTTGACCATTGCAACTCCACTCGGCAAGTCAGTTGATACGGACAAGATATTCGGGGATAGTGTGGTTCAAGTGGGGGAGAATGAACTGTTAGCCGATCTCATCGTCCTAGATTTTCAAGACTTGGATTTTGATGTCATCTTAGGGATGGATTGGTTGTCAAACCATCACGGGCACGTTGCGTGTTTTGAGAAGATGGTGAATTTCAAGCCGGAAGGGGGTAAGCCTTTTCACTTCCGAGGATTAAGAGAGAGGGACATTGCTCGCCTCGCAGCCTTGAGTGTAACAAACCTAGAAGCACAAAACTCCTCGGCCATTCCGGTGGTGAGTGATTTCTTGGACGTGTTTCCGGAGGAACTTCCCGGGTTACCTCCGAATCGGGAGATTGAGTTCGCTATAGAGCTTACTCCGGGCACCGCTCCAATTTCAAGAGCCCCATATAGAATGGCCCCGATAGAGCTTGAAGAATTGAAGAAGCAAATTGAGGAGTTACAACAACTTGGTTTCATCCAACCAAGTGTGTCACCGTGGGGAGCTCCGGTCCTTTTTGTAAAGAAGAAAGACGGGTCGATGAGAATGTGTATAGACTACCGTCAGTTGAACAAGGTAACTATCAAGAATCGTTATCCCTTGCCAAGGATCGATGACTTGTTCGACCAACTGAAGGGAGCGAGATTCTTCTCCAAAATTGATCTTAGATCGGGGTATCATCAATTAAGGATCAAGGCGGAAGATGTTCCGAAGACGGCCTTCAGGACTCGGTATGGGCATTACGAGTTCCTTGTCATGCCTTTTGGGCTGACGAATGCACCGGCGGCATTCATGGATTTGATGAACCGGGTGTTCCGATCTTACTTGGATCGATGCGTGATTGTATTCATTGATGACATTTTGGTGTATTCCCAGACACAGGAAGATCACGCGCGAGACCTCCGCCTTGCTCTAGAGATGTTGAGAGAGCATAGGCTATATGCCAAATTGAGTAAGTGCGAGTTCTGGTTAGAGAAGGTCACATTTCTTGGACACGTGGTGTCGGCCGAGGGCATTTCGGTAGATCCAGCCAAGGTTGAGGCAGTCATGAGTTGGGAGAGGCCCAAGAGCGTCACGGAGATACGTAGTTTCCTCGGATTGGCAGGCTACTACCGGAGATTTGTGGAGGGATTCTCCAGTCTGGCTGCACCTCTCACCTACTTGACAAGGAAAAATGCAAGGTTCAGTTGGAGTGACCGATGTGAAGTAAGTTTCCAAGAGTTGAAGAAACGCCTCACCACAGCCCCTGTCCTTACTGTGCCATCTGGACCTTTTGGGTATGAGGTGTATAGTGATGCCTCGCACGTCGGACTCGGGTGTGTCCTAATGCAACACAAGAAAGTCATTGCCTATGCATCAAGGCAGTTGAAAGAGCATGAAAAGAACTACCCCACTCACGACTTGGAGCTTGCGGCGGTCGTGTTTGCACTTAAAATTTGGCGACATTATCTGGACGGGGTGGAGTTCTATGTGTACACGGACCACAAGAGCCTCAAGTATCTCTTTTCCCAAAAAGAGTTAAACTTACGACAACGGCGTTGGATTGAGTTCTTAAAGGACTACGAGTGCACTATCCAATATCACCCGGGAAAAGCAAATGTGGTGGCAGACGCTCTGAGTAGGAAACCATCGGGGTTGTTGGCTCACATGTTGGTGCGGGAATGGAGACTGTTAGACGATTTGGCAAATCTAGACATCAGTGTGAACGATTCTGTCCGCAGTCCGGTTTTGGCAAATGTTACAGTTCGGCCGTACCTTATAGACTTGATCCAGGAGTATCAAGCCACAGACACTGACTTGTTGGCTTTCCGGGATAAGGAAGTGGCCAAGGGTAGTACGGACTTCTCTCTCACTAGCCGAGGTGCTATTACATTCAAGGGAAGGCTTTGTGTCCCAGCCAATGCAGACCTTCGGAGAGAGATTATGGACAAAGCTCACCGGTCTAAGTATACAGTGCATCCCGGGGGGACAAAGATGTACCGGAACCTCAAGAGTCACTTTTGGTGGCGAAACATGAAGAGGGAGGTTGCGGAGTATGTGGCACGGTGTTTGGTATGCCAACAGGTGAAAGCAGAGCATTTGAGACCAGCGGGTCTTTTGCAGTCTCTCCCTATTCCCGAGTGGAAATGGGAACATATCTCTATGGACTTCATCGTGGGATTGCCGAAGACGGTCAAGAAGACCGATGCTATATGGGTAGTTATTGATAGACTCACGAAGTCCGCTCATTTCTTACCATACCGGACTACATTCAACTCCAACCAGTTAGCAGAACTATACATCAAAGAAATAGTCCGATTGCATGGGGTGCCAGTGAGTATTGTGTCGGATAGAGACCCAAGATTCACATCCAGGTTTTGGAAAAGTTTTCAAGGTGCAATGGGCTCCCGGTTAGACTTTAGCACAGCTTTCCACCCACAGACCGACGGGCAAACCGAGAGGGTGAATCAGGTTATTGAAGATATGCTCCGAGCATGTATGCTAGACTTCAAGGGAAGTTGGGAAGATCACCTACCTTTGGTGGAATTCGCTTACAACAATAGTTATCAAGAAAGCATACAAATGGCGCCTTTCAAGGCTTTGTACGGAAGGAGTTGTAGATCCCCGTTGTATTGGGATGAAGTGGGAGAAAGAAAGATTTTGGGCCCCGAGTTAATTGAACAAACCGCGGATAGGGTCAAGCTTATCCGGGAAAGGTTAAAGACCGCACAAGATAGACAGAAAAGCTATGCCGACAACCGAAGGAGGGATCTTGAATTCCGAGTCGGTGATTTTGTGTTTGTAAGGATTTCACCGACCAAAGGTGTTATGCGATTCGGGAAGAGAGGCAAGCTTAGCCCGAGATATGTGGGTCCGTTCGAGATCATTACTCGAGTTGGCGAGGTGGCTTACCGTGTGGCTTTGCCCACTCACATGGCGGCGGTCCATAATGTATTCCATGTCTCTATGCTCCGGAAGTACATCTCGGATCCTTCTCATGTCATCGAGCTTGATCCGATAGAGATCCGAGAGGACCTCACTTTAGTTGAGAAGCCGGTTCATATTTTGGATAGGAGAGATCAAGTGCTTCGCAACAAGACTATTCCGCTAGTCCTCGTGCAATGGCAACATCATGCACGAGAAGAAGCCACGTGGGAGCGTGAAGCCGAAGTCAAAGCAAAGTATCCCGAGTTGTTTGAATAGACTTGTGCATATGGCTTGTAATTTTGTTTTGATTTTGTACATGTATGTATCGTCCAAATTTCGGGGACGAAATTTTGTAAGGGGGGGAGAATGTAGCACCCCGGACTTTTTCATCCTTAATGAATAGCACCTTCGTAGCTAATTGGCCGTTTTTGTAGTCTAATTAATAAATAAGGGAGAAATCGGAAATTCTGAAACGTCAGAAATGTGCGTTTTCGAAAGACGAACCCAACGCAAGTTGAATCGTCGAAATCCGACGAGCGAGTCAAAAGATATGGTCAAAACAGTCCAGACATACAGAGAACCGATCGCTCGGTCCAGTCAGCGATCGATCGGTCCATAACCGATCGATCGGTAGCTATCGCGCGGTCAGAAATTTTGTATGGGGAAATTTTCCAGAGAGTGAGTTTTTGACCGGTCGATCGGTCATAAACACCGATCGCTCGGTAGGCAACCGATCGATCGGTCATAACCACCGATCGCTCGGTCTTCACGTTTTTGCAGAAATTTCAGTAAGGGCGTTTTCGTCTTTTGGGTGTTAAACCCTTACCCATAAGGGTTTGCTCGACCCTTTGAGCCCTCATTCACAACCCTTAGACATTTTGAGAGATAGAGAGAGAAGAGGAGAAAGCTCTAACCTAGGGTTTGGTTTTGAGAAGGAAATCAAAGGGGGTTTAAGAACCATAGCTCACCCCAACTCAAGTTGCTTCAAAATTGAGGCTCAAGCTCATGTGTGAACCATTCTCCAAGCTAGGGCAGCGACCCAAGCACGTTTTTGAAAGGGGTTTCTTCCCCAACTCAAGTCTCCTTCAAGCAAAGGTGTTCTTCTTTCGAGTTGGAGCTTCAATCAAGGTTTCTACCAAGGATCAAGCCTTGATTTAAGGTTAGTACACCCTACTAACCTACCCTAGCAATAAATCTAGGTTTTCCTTATGAAATATGATTCTTGTTAGTATGTTTTATTCTTTAAAAAATGTGTTATCTATAATGAATATAAACAAGATAAAGAAAGGTGTGGATGTGTGGATGGAATGTTGGATACGGCGATTGGATGCCGAATGTGTGATGTATGATGTGGGGGTTGTGGATTGGAAAATGGAGGATGGGCATTGTACAAATAACAAACTTACCCTTGTGTGATTGAATGGAAAATATGCATTAAAAAGAATGAGATAAACTACTAAGGAATAACGTATGAAAGTGTTTGACAAAATGCCTAAACTATGAATAAATGATCTCAATGAAGGATATAGAATGGGTTTTATGCATGCGTTCTTATAAATGATCAATTGATCAAATGTTATGCAAACTACTTATGTTACTTATGTTCATATCATGATTGAATTAATGTCATATTTGGTTATTTCCATTATCATGATTGTCACTATGGACACGTACAACGAACACGCATGATAGCATGAATCGAGATTTCAAGAGCATGTGCATATAATAAACAACAAGAAATATTGCATGTCACAGGAGGTTGGTAGACCAGGAGGAGTCTGGTACTACCTCTGCTCACAGAAAACCCGCATTGCATTCAAGAGAGGTTTTTGGTAAGCCCATGGCCTTCCGGGTGCTAGCCCTGCTCACCAGTGCATTGCATATCAAGGATTTTGTAGCCCCGTACATTCGTGTACTAACCTCTGGCTCACAAGAAAACCAAGTGCTTCATACAGGAGTTG